>CAVMKG010000827.1:0-2500 GCA_963682025.1 Cordilura impudica
TTAAAATTTTTTATTTAATATTTTAATTTTAATTTTTAATTTTTAATTTTTAATTTTTAATTTTTAATTTTTAATTTTAATTTTTAATTTTTAATTTTTAATTTTTAATTTTTAATTTTTAATTTTTAATTTTAATTTTTTAATTTTTAATTTTTAATTTTTAATTTTTAATTTTTAATTTTTAATTTTTAATTTAAAATTTTTTTTTTTTAATTTTTAATTTTTAATTTTTAATTTTTAATTTTTAATTTTTAATTTTTAATTTTTAATTTTTAATTTTTAATTTTTAATTTTAATTTTAATTTTTAATTTTTAATTTTTAATTTTAATTTTTAAATTTTTAATTTTTAATTTTAATTTTTAATTTTTAATTTTTAATTTTTAATTTTAATTTTTATTTTTAATTTTTAATTTTTAATTTTTAATTTTAATTTTTAATTTTTAATTTTAATTTTTAATTTTTAATTTTAATTTTTAATTTTTAATTTTTAATTTTTAATTTTTAATTTTTAATTTTTAATTTTTAATTTTTAATTTTTAATTTTTAATTTTTAATTTTTAATTTTTAATTTTTAATTTTTAATTTTTAATTTTTAATTTTTAATTTATTTTAATTTTTAATTTTTAATTTTTAATTTTTAATTTTTAATTTTTAATTTTTAATTTTTAATTTTAATTTTTAATTTTTAATTTTTAATTTTTAATTTTTAATTTTTAATTTTTAATTTTTAATTTTTAATTTTAATTTTTAATTTTTTAATTTTTAATTTTTAATTTTTAATTTTTAATTTTTAATTTTTATTTTTAATTTTTAATTTTTAATTTTTAATTTTTAATTTTTAATTTTTAATTTTTAATTTTTATTTTTAATTTTTAATTTTTAATTTTTAATTTTATATTTTTAATTTTAATATTTTAATTTTTAGTTATTAATTTTTAATTTTTAATTTTAATTTTTAATTTTTAATTTTTAATTTTTAATTTTTTATTTTTAATTTTTAATTTTTAATTTTTAATTTTTAATTTTTAATTTTTAATTTTTAATTTTTAATTTTTAATTTTTAATTTTTAATTTTTAATTTTTAATTTTTAATTTTTAATTTTTAGTTTTTAATTTTTAATTTTTAATTTTAATTTTTAATTTTTAATTTTTAATTTTTAATTTTTATTTTTTAATTTTTAATTTTTAATATTTAATATTTAATTTTTAATTTTTAATTTTTAATTTTAATTTTTTAATTTTTAATTTTTAATTTTTAATTTTTAATTTTTAATTTTTAATTTTTAATTTTTAATTTTTAATTTTTAATTTTTAATTTTTAATTTTTAATTTTTAATTTTTAATTTTTAATTTTTAATTTTTAATTTTTAATTTTTAATTTTTAATTTTTAATTTTTAATTTTTAATTTTTAATTTTTAATTTTTAATTTTTAATTTTTAATTTTTAATTTTTAATTTTTAATTTTTAATTTTTAATTTTTAATTTTTAATTTTTAATTTTTAATTTAATTTTAATTTTTAATTTTTAATTTTTAATTTTTAATTTTTAATTTTTAATTTTTAATTTTTAATTTTTAATTTTAATTTTATTTTTAATTTTTATTTTTAATTTTTAATTTTTAATTTTTAATTTTTAATTTTTAATTTTTAATTTTTAATTTTTATTTTAATTTTTTAATTTTTAATTTTTAATTTTTAATTTGTAATTTTTAATTTTTAATTTAAAATTTTTTTAATTTTAATTTTTAATTTTTAATTTTTAATTTTTAATTTTTAATTTTTATTTTTAATTTTTAATTTTTAATTTTTAATTTTTAATTTTTAATTTTTAATTTTTAATTTTTAATTTTTAATTTTTAATTTTAATTTTTAATTTTTAATTTTTAATTTTTAATTTTTAATTTTTAATTTTTAATTTTTAATTTTTAATTTTTAATTTTTAATTTTTAATTTTTAATTTTTAATTTTTAATTTTTAATTTTTAATTTTTAATTTTTAATTTTTAATTTTTAATTTTTAATTTTTAATTTTTAATTTTTAATTTTTAATTTTTAATTTTTAATTTTTAATTTTTAATTTTTAATTTTTAATTTTTAATTTTTAATTTTTAATTTTTAATTTTTAATTTTTTAATTTTTAATTTTTAATTTTTAATTTTTAATTTTTAATTTTTAATTTTTAATTTTTAATTTTTAATTTTTAATTTTAATTATTAATTTTTAATTTTTAATTTTTAATTTTTAATTTTTAATTTTTAATTTTTAATTTTTAATTTTTAATTTTTAATTTTTAATTTTTAATTTTTAATTTTTAATTTTTAATTTTTAATTTTTAATTTTTAATTTTTAATTTTTAATTTTTAATTTTTAATTTTTAATTTTTAATTTTTAATTTTTAATTTTTAATTTTTAATTTTTATTTTTAATTTTTAATTTTTAATTTTTAATTTTTAATTTTTAATTTTAATTTTTAATTTTTAATTTTTAATTTTTAATTTTT
>CAVMKG010000827.1:7500-29477 GCA_963682025.1 Cordilura impudica
AAGAAAATATTAATTTAAAATCAATGAAGTTAAGAAAACCTCAAATGATATTTAAGAATTGCGAACATAAAAATTGTTACATAAATAAAGCGCAATTTGACGAGAATGTTATTTATATATTATTTTTCACAATTTTTTTTTGGATGAAAATTTTAAGTTTTTCGGAAAATAAAGATAACAAGTTATTTTATTTAAAATTTTTGGGACATTTGGTTTTTTGCGTTTTGCATTCCTAATTTGAACCAGTGTTCATGATGACTTCAAGATTTGACTTCATGGTAGGCAAGGTAAAACCCAAAACATTGAAATTCGATAATAATTCCCAGGTAGTAGTATATGGAGTCAATAAATGAAAATATATTTTATTACCATAATTTAATTCAAAAACAAAAGTTGGCATCACTGGGTTAGATTTTGTATTGTATTGTGTAAATAGTGAAGACTCCCTTTTAATATGTAAAAAAAAAATTATTTTCCAAGTATGGCAATATTTTAACAAAAAAAATTGAGAGAGTCATCTCCAGTTAGCACGATTTAATGCGTATAGCCACCCTACACAACCATTAACTTCGCAATTGAGGTTAGGGCGAGCTATTTAATTTGCGTAGCTTAAACTAAATTAATTAACTAATTATGTCATATAACCGGAAACGCATGCATATATGTATATAACCTAAATTCAGGCCGATCAGCAGGCACGATGACAAAAAAGCAAACACCGAAACGTGTTTTCTTTTATCCGAAATAATAGGAAGGACGAAAACGATCTTTCCTCGTTGGAGCGCGAATTACTAATGTGAAATAGCTTTATATACTAACTCTTGGAATAAACAAAAATCCAGATCAAACCAAAGAATTTACTGAAATAATTTGGTATCAAGTTTAGCAAATTGTTTACTTTTTCAAATATTTTGTTTACATTTATTATCAATACTCAAACCGAGGTGGAGGATTCGGCACAGCCGAATTTAACACTCTTACTTGTTTTACTTACAAAACATGAAAAACTATGGAATGCCAAGAATAAATGAAAAAACCAACATATTTTTTTAAATGTGCATCGAATGTTAGCTTCAAAGTAGCTAAGTAATTCAATTTAAATCTGTCTACCGTTGGAAGGAGTTAAATTGTTAAATAAGTATGATGTTGAAAAGTTCTAAACCCCACTTGGAGTTTAATGAAAATAAAAAAGTTTTTACACAATACAATATTATTCAAATAAAGCTGTTGGGCCATTTGCTATACTCGTATGTTAAATAAAATCTAGACAAACTTATAAAAACTTTGTGATGTATACAAAATTTTTGCAAACTGACAATCAAATGATTAAGTCTTTGGCAGTTTTTATTAACAGCCAAGCTGTCTTATCAAATCTCTTTATATCAACCTACACGCATACATATATCGCAATATTTATTATCTAAATGTATACTTATATATATGTATGAATGCCACACTTGCCAGATCTATTAACTCCACACTCTGATCTATGGATATTTTAACGTCAAAGCGCTTGATTGACGGCTAACGGTTTTTATTCAAAACTAGTTTCTCTAGGAATAACGGCATTAACACCATTAACACATCCTTATTATTACAGAAATTTGTTTTGAATATAAACAGTTTGCAGTAAATCAAGCGCTTTTACATTAAAATTTGTATAAATCAGAAAGTGGAGTTAACCGATATGGCAAGTGGGGCATTCATATATTATTATTTATACACATACGTGCACGTTGTACGTTGGGGTATAAGTGTTTAACAATTTTTGTATATATCAAAACGGATCTAGCCGTATCAAATAGGCCATGAAAAAATGTAAATAAAAATGGTGTATTTTTTATCGATTGATATTTGGAATATAGATATCTATTAAGTAAGTATACACAAACATATAAATTGTATATTAAATTTATATTGGCAATGATGAAGTGATAGGGCCCCTAATATACATACGTAATATATAGATTTGAAGTTGTGAACAATTTTTCGAAACATCACATCGGCACTAGCCATAACTACCAAAAAGGCTATTAAAAACTATGAATAGAAATGGCATTACTTTTTCGAGATATTAGTGACTAGCGTTGATATTTGAAATAAATACTTTTATCAAGCAGATATGCAATATATAAAAAATAATACTTATTTATAACATTAATAAAAATAATTTTCAGTATTCATAATGAAATTATAGCAAGTGTGATTGAAATTCGTATTCCATGAATTATAAAGAAAAAGTGCCCAACGGATCTACTAACTGGAGAATATGATTTAACGCATTATTTATACCCTATACCACTATGTGGTTTGGGTATAATGACTTTGTGCTGCTGTTTGTAACAACCAAAAATATTTGACCTACACCCATCTTTAATTATACCGATCGAATCAGAATCACCATCTGATTCGATTTAACGATGTCCGTCCGTCCGTCCGTCTGTGTGTCCATGTAAAGCTTTTAATCAAACTGCAGGTCGCAAATATGAATATATTTTGATGAAATTTGGTACTTAATCTTTTGTCGGCCATGGGATGAACGCTGTTGAAATTGGTGAGAATCGGCCCATGTTCAGACCTAGCCCCCATACAAATGACCACTATGAAATCAACATATATTGCCATAAGATACAAATTATCATACAAATCTTAGTCAAATTGGGTTTGTATGTATATATTACATCCATTAATCAATAGTCGAAAAAGGATCCATATTGGACAACTCTTAGGTATAGGCCCCATATAGAGCTGCTTCCCGATCTTCACTTAAATCTATCAAAAAACAAAAATATTGCACTAATTCTTCTCAAATTTGGTTTGTATATATTTTTGCAAAATATAAGAGACTGTACCAAACAAGGTCAGGATCGGTCCATTTTTGGGCCTAGTCCCATATAAATATAGCATCCGATATGAGCTTTTTCATATCTGCAGCCGAAAAAATTAATAAAAATCCCACTCAAATTTGGTTTATGCTTATTTTCTATATCCAGTTAGTTGGGCCTGAGAGATAGGGTCTGTAAACGCATGGTATAGGGTATCGTATGGTCGGTCTAGACCGACTATAATTTTCTTACTTGTTTTATTATAAATACAAGTACAACACATTATAATACATTTTTAACACATCACGTGGTGCTAGGTTATATCTCTTATATTTGTGTAGATGTACATACTTACATACATATAAAGATATTTGCGTTGTAAGCATGATATATATTGATTTCTTGTGACAATTATTTTGACATATGTGGCAATATAATTAAAATAGGGACAATTAAATATGTTTGTATATACATATATAGTGCGTAAAATAGTTTATTTTTATTGTTTTTTTTTCACACTTATAATGAAAGTGACATGTTTATGTTTACAAAAAGAAGTCAAGAATTAAACGGAATGAATTGAAAAGCTTCGAGAAATAGTTGACTTCTGTTGTTTGAGTGTCAAAAAATTTCATTAATTTGATTTTTCCTATTGTTTCTAATTGAAATGAGTTACACACACAAAACCCTTAACGACCAAATGAGGGTTTTCAACATGTCATAATGGTTTTGGAATTGCAGTGGACTACAGGCAACTCTTATGCTTCCATATGTTGTACATAGAATAGAATGTCATTGCTCTGGAGTTTTCAGCAGGATAAAGACCCAAGGCACACTTTTGGATTAGTGAAAACATGATAAATGGTGAATAACATTCAATTTTAAGTTGGCCCATGCATTATCAGGACTTAAGCCCAATTGAATCTTTGTGGAGTCAACATAAGAAATGTTTAGAAAAAATATTGATGATTTGTGGAAAAATACAAACTTAAATACAATATGATATAATCTGGAGTCCAGAATGTCTACTTTATTACAAGAAGTTGTCCAAAATGAAAGGGAATATACAGGATACTAGTACCGCTTTAATGTTGATATAAGTTACGCCTAATTCTGAATCAGTGATTCACTGATGCAATGAATGCATGACACTGTACGAATGCGAATGATTATATATCACTCACATGTTTAAGTCTTAATTCTGGTTTTTTAATATAATCGAAAACTAATCTTTTTAGAGAAAAATGGTTGAATTATGGATTAACTACATATTTTTAGGCTTATCTGGTCGAAAAACATAAAATATGAACGGAGAACATCAAATCGATTATATCTCGGAAACTAAGCATCATGGAGTAAAATGGTTGAAAAAACCTCGTTTGTTCCATTTCTTAAAAAGTATTTTCATATCTTTTCAATGGCCGCCTTACGGCAAGTGATGCTTTATTTTCGTGAAACTTACAATTGATAAGGAATCTAGTATATATTTTTCGTTAAAACGTATAAAAACATATATATTTACATGATTTCAATCCTTGAAAGCAATATACTAAATTTGTTTAATCAATCAGTACCACTAAAAACTAATATAATACGTCCAACGAAAAATCCATGGTTCTCATATAGAATACAACAATCCATTAATCGAAGAGACCTCGCTTACTCTCGCTGGAAAAAGTTTAAAACAACAAATTTATATACTGAATACTGTGCTGCAAGAAATGAAAATCGCAAGATAATTAAGCAAGCTAAATCGAATTTCTACGCCGAAATGCTCATCAGCCTTAGGATCCAGAAATACGTGACAAACGTGGAAAAGAACCGGTGTCCTTTGATCCTGACGTTGTAAATGAACAGTTCGTTAATATCCCTATGGTGGTAGCAGACATGAGTTACTACAATAATTACTTCTTTAATCACCTTGTTCCCTCAATTAACCAATTTAGTTTTGATTGTGTAAATGAGATTGTTGTTTTGAAAAGTTGCATGTCTATTAAATCAAATGTTGTTGGAGCGGACGAAATTCATCCTAAATTTCTCAAAATTCTTCTCCCTCAAATTTTGCCATTCGTAACACATATATTTAATAGCATTATAACTACTAGCTGCTATCCTACTAAATGGAAAAATTCAAAAATTATCCCAATACCCAAAACGAAATCCGATTATAGACCATTGCCATATTACCATTTTTATCTAAAGCTTTTGAAAGAATCATTCACGAACAAATATCACTTTATCTAAATGCACACAATCTATTAACAGATCGTCAGTCCGGTTTTCGAAGAAAATATAGCTGTATTACTGCTTTGGAGGATATAAGGAAAGAGATTGATGCAGGGAAGACAAATTTTGTAGATCACTCGAAAGCTTTTGATACAGTTGATCACAATTTTTTATGCTATAAGCTTAAAAACATGTTCAATTTCTCAACTACTGCCACACGTTTAATATCGACCTATCTTGATAATAGATAGTTTGTTCAAATTATTTCAGCCCGACCTAAATTACTGCCAGTTAGAAGAGGTGTTCTGCAAGGATAAATTGTAGGCCCTCTTCTGTTTTCTCTTTATGCGAATGATCTTCCGAACCAACTTCAGTTTTGTAAAGTAAGAATGTACGCCGACGATGTACAACTTTACATCAGCTGTAACGTTTCTGTGAATCAACAATGTATCACAATTTTGAATGAGGAACTTCAGAGGGTTAATATCTGGGCTGCATAAATCCAAGGAAGTCTAAATGCCTTGTTATTCAAACACGATTTAATAGAACTGTTCATATACCTGACCTATATCTTAATAATGAACGTATAGAAACTGTAAATTCAGCAAAAAATCTAGGAATCTTCTTCAATAATACTCTTACATGGCCCGACCACATTAACTATGCATGAGGTAGAACTTTTTCGATGCTAAGAACACTTTGGTCAATGCAGCATTGCACACCCATCAATATTAGATCACTTATTGCAAAAATCTATTTAATGCCAATTCTGATGTATGGATGTGAATTGTTTGCTGAATGTGGTGCTGCTAGCAGAGATAAACTCAACCCTGCATTTAAAAATATAACACGTTACGTGTACGGCAAGAGAAGGTATGATTCCATTTCACCAATTACAACAGCTAAGCTCTATGGTTTTCAGTTTGATGAATTACTCAAAACCAGAGTTTTAATATTTTTACATAAGGTAATCTACACTAAGGAACCGGAACATCTATACAAACGTTTAACTTTTTCCAATTCTAATAGAGGAAACGGAATTATACCTCTCAAACGTCGTTATTTAATTTCCAGCTGGCAGTTCTTTATTAATGCTGTCCGTCTTTGGAATTCATTCCCATAGAATATACAAACTATAAGTAACGCACAAATTTTCAAAAAAAAAAGCATTGTTAGTCTGTTCTCGATTTAACTATTTTGAACTTTATTGTTTGATTGGATAAAAATTCTTTTTTTCGCTTTTGTCATTTGATCATTTTGAAAACTTTGATTTGTAAAACTTTATTATTACTAAGTATTTTAATTTAGTACATTTTTTGTTTTATTTTTTTAATCTTTCTTTGAGTCAAAATTAAACTTATGTCTAAGACATTTAAATTTAAGTTAATATTGTAACTATTTGTAATTTATTTTTCCTTTCTTTTTATAAATTATTTGTAATGTATAACTTTTTTTTTTTAACATTAGTCTTGTGTATAGAATTCCAAATTAATAAATAAAATACTGGTTCAAGCCAAATTGATATGGATAGTGGAGAAAGAAACAGGCCAGTTTGGTATTCCGCAGTCAGTTAGATTACAAAATGCGGCTGATGAGTTGTTAACATAATTAAGCCACAGCCTCACTGCTATTAATGCCGAAATCGCATTAATAGTTTGTGCTATTTAGAAATGTAATATGTAAAGAAGTGCTTTTTCTCCATTGATGGCTTTAACCACTTCACCATTTGCAATTTTGAGTAATTCTGGAACTCATGCTACTGAAATTCTTCAAATTGGAATTGGTTAAGTTATAGGCAAAGGAGAGGATGACTTATCGTTCGCGAAATCATTTTGTTATTTAATTTCATCAGAACAAGAATTATAAGTCAAAGTTTATCCAGAAACAAATTATCTTATAAAACTGATGAATACAGTCACTTAATATTTCGTTATGGACGAAGTGTCGAATTGTACAGATTTCCAAGTTGTATATGTTAAAAAATACAGGGATTAAACTGAAGAATTAGAATTATTCGGTTTCGTAGGGAATTCTGAAGATATTTACACTGAAATAAATGCCCAACTCCAATGGATTTTAAATCCATAAAAATTTCTAATATTTTAAAGTCCAATTTTACGCTATTGAGGAAAATCTGCACAAAAACAGGTCGGTCACCGAAATCTTAAAGTTAATATATCTCGAAAACTGACTGTGCAATATCAAAATTTTTTTTACCAGATATGAAACCTTCCATGCCAATATTTTATTGAAATGATTTATGGTGAGAAGAATTCCTTCCAAAATTTACATTTATTTGTTTGAATTCATGTTTTTAAATGATAAATATAAAATTGATGTATTCAGATAACATTACAAAATTACTCTGCCAATAGTTAAATACGAACTTTAATATGTGCCGTGGAAGCGAGACAAACACAGTCGAAGTTTTAAAACAACATTTCTATAGAAAGAGTTTTTGCAAGCAACATAATTTATGTAAGAAATAACACCTAAATAGGAGCTTTTAAGGCAAATAATATGAAAATATGTTTTGTATGGCTGCTAAAATAAATTGAAAACAATCGATATTTGTGGGATTAACTTGTTGTTTGCTGACTAAGATAAATTACTCTGAAGACAGTCATTTAACATTATAACCTACATATGTAAGTGAGGATATTAAGGCACCAACTATTCTTATGGGATTTAATTTTTTGTTTGGGTACCTTCATGCGCTTCACTGGTCATATCTTAAAAAATAGTTGTATAACAATATGTTGTCTGTGCTTTTTTTGAATATATCGTAATCCTTTCGTTAGGTAAATGTTACGTAGTTGTGAAGCTGTAACAATTATAAGCACTATCGCAAAATAACATGATCCGCAAAAGGTCATAATATGGAAACGCTAATAGGAATAATATAAATATTTCTTAAAACTTAGCTTAAATAATTAGATCATACGTTCAGCTTTTCAATTAAGGAATATGGAAAATCTTGTGCTATCCTAATAAATAGTTATGCTATTTCTGTGGAAATATGGACTACATATTGGCAGTAATGTGTAAATACCACACAAATAAGTAAGTGTTTAAAACAGTGTTTTAAATTATTCGAGTTAGACATTAATCGCATAAAGGATTAAACGGTAAATGGGTACAATTAATGATAAGATTTGCGCTTAGTCAGTTCAATAAAAACTGACAAGTCGACTTTTAATATATAAAATTTAGGTTATATTTTCTTTCCATTAAACGTACTAAATAAAATGCATGTATATTGAAAATATTAGTGGAGCATTCAATGAAAAAGTGCAGCTTTTTAATCTTCGACATTTTGGGACACATGTTTTGTTATCTTCAACTCCCTTTTCACAAGAGCCGAATATCTCTGCACCAGTTAAGCTCCGATTTGGAGGAGTTGCCTCTCTTGACACAAAAATCAAGTTATTGTTCATGTACCACTCAAAGGCTTTCTTACCGTATTAAAAGGATACCAATTTGGGTCAAAACTATTTGGACACATTGTGTTGGCTTATGAAGAGTGGAAGTACTTTTTTGCAAACAATCCTTGATACAAATTTCAGTATTTATACATTGCGTTGCTTCGTTTGACGCTATTGGATATTACTAGCCCTACCAGGAACTTTTTTTTTGGTAAACTTAGTCTGCTTTTAGGGCCAAAGCCTGCTTTCAAGAGTTCCTCGACCATTAGCAACATAAAAATGTTGATCCGGAAGCTGTCAGAAATCTGCCACAACACATGTACGTTTCGCTTCCATTATGAAATATGATTTCAATTTCTCTATTTTTGACCTGTAAATTTTTTACAGAGTTCCTGTCTGATACATTTTGGACTTTGTGTGTTTACAAACCGGCATTGGCCTTAACTTTTCACACCAAAAAGTTCGAGCACTGACATAATCGGGTTGATTTCAAAACACTTTCTATTTTCTTCGACATATAAACAACCAGGTTTCCTAACAATGTTCAAATTCTTTGATATTTTCTAACAACATTATAAAAAGTTTTATGGCAGATCTTTGATTTTTGGCTACTTTTTTTGAAAACAAAATTGCATTTTGTTGAAAATATTTAATAAGTTTAGTACGTATATCTATATAATAACTAATTTTAATCAAGCTAACAGCAAAGGAATAGGCTTGCCATTCAAAATAATAACTGACTGATACATTTAAAAGAAGACTTGATCAAAAAATATTTCAAAACAGTAAACACGACCAACTCGTTTTGCAATTTTGTCGACCACATTTCTTATAAGCACATAAAAATAATTGAATTTCTCCATGCGTAACCGTAGAATGTTAATTACTGCAACGGATGCTGCATTCCGTTTATTAAATTTATAAATAAAAATTCGTCTTCCGAAAATTGTTTGATGTGGCAGTTGAAAGTGCAAGGTTTCATCGGATTAAATGTATGTAGTGTATTGAAAAAATTTTTAGCCATTCTGATTCTTAAAATGTTAGTCGTATAATTTAAACCAATTATTTGGTAGAGATAAATCGAATAATTGGTAAAACACTTGAAATGAAAACACTAATTTCAATGATAAATACAAACCTGTATTACGATACGGTTACAGATGATTTAAAAGCAATTTAACTGAGTGCATAGAGCAGATAGGTGTTAAGAGCAATTTGTCACCAAAGTTTTGTTTACGATTTCAATATAATGGTACGATTCCTGTTAACATTTTTCCATATACTACAGTTGTATGTGTATATTTATCTTATTTACATATTAGAGAATGCGTATCAAAGTTACATCGTATATTAGTTGATAACTTACCTGCAAAAAAAGAAAAAAATAGAAAGATAAAACGATTGAGCTAAAAAATTTTAAACTGTGAAACAATGAATTTACTTTGAAAACAAATTCTATAAAAGAATTCAGCTCTTTCATTAAAAAGAAAACAAACACAAACAAACTGAATTGAAACATGTTTTTATACCCTCCACTCCAGTGTGCATAGGGTATATATAAGCTTGTCATTCCGTTTGTAATAATTAGAAAAAAATTTTGGACCCCATAAAATATATATATTTGTGATCCTTATAACAACCGGAGTTGATAATAGCGATGTCCGTGTGTCCGTCTGTGGAAAACACGATGACGGCATCAATTGGGCAGCTAGGGTGCTCTTTGATATAAAAAATGATTTATTAACATCCTGAGAAGTTAGCTATTTAAAATCGTCCAAAGCGGATGATTAGGGCCCGAGATTTGAATGAAGAACTAAAAAAAGTCTTGAAAAATATAACTTTCTATATTGTTCTTGTCACGAGCATGCCCTCTATAGGGTAGCTAGGGTCATCCTTTTAGTGAGAACGATTCACCAAACTCGTGGGAAGATTTTTATTTCAAAAATAATTAAAATCGGTCGCACAGGTCCAGGGAAATCTCTGAAAAAGGAAAAAAAATGAAAAATGTGATATTTCTATATTGTTCTTGTTGTTATTCTAAATGTTTTATTGTTGTCGTAGCTGGACTTGTTGTTTTTGTGGTCGTTGTGGTAATTATATAATTAAAACTAACCTTTAGTACAAATTTTTATCAACTCCGGTAGAAAAATTTAAAAGTTTCCATTGTTTTGGCATGACTAAAAAAATTTACTAGATAATTTCTGTCAATGCCACGAGCCTGCCTGCAAAGTTTCAGATCGATAGGGTCACGGGAAAGGGGTTAAAATAGACCCAAAATTTTTTCGACAAGCAGACAGACACTACGAGTTAATATAAAGGGAGTAAAAATTCACCAGCATCTAAAGCAAATGATGCTAATATACGTAGTTGTTAAAAAAAACAATGTAAATTTAGCAAAAAAATGTTTATGTATTAATTTATTTAAAGAGAAAAACAAAAAAATAACGTTTGATGTTGTATTTTTTGTGTGTAATATTTACATATACATACATACACATACATATTAAATATTACAAATAATATATATATTTATATTCTATATACATATGTATATCCATAATAACTGCATGTTAGAAATAAATCGGTATATTATTTTATATACATAAAATTCTGCAATATTTTGTTGTGGGGAAAATACATTTCTTTTGCATTAACAGAGTGTCACTTCATTTTGCTCAGCATGACTATGCCACAGTAGATGGCGCCACAATTTTCGTTCTAATTAGCTTTGCAATAGTTATTTCTATTTTAACATGAATGTCAATATTTTCGACTAGATATCATACAGAACAATGTTAAGAGTATACACGGGCTGGTCTTTTATTTCATACGTTTTTGCATTATTCTTTTACAAATATGAACATAAGTTTGGCATATTAACTTTTTGTTGTCTTCACAAAATAGAGTTACCGGGTTCATCAATGAGTTTTTTGCTTTCAAAACAGTTCTACATAGTTATATAGAACTATTTTTCTGCTTTGCCTACAAAATATCTGATTGCGATTACATCTAATTTTTAAAAATTGTTTATAATTACTAAAGCACTATTATTCACATAAATACAAAATTACACTTTTTAAATTTTCCATTCAAATTTTAGAAAAATATCAATTCTAAAAACTGGAATTAAAATTTCCAATTAGAAATTAGAAAATATTAATTGAGTTTCAGAAAATCATATCAAAACGTCGGAAATAATAATTTTAACTTTAGAAGACATCAATTGCAACTTTAATATAAAAATTTTATTCGTTAAACAAAAATTGAAATTCCAAAAAAAAAAAAATATGTTTACATTTAAAAAATATTTACATTTAAAAAAAAAAAATTGGCATTGGCATTATAGCTTTTCAGTAACTTCTTTTAACGATAGTCGAATCGTTAAAAAAAAGGAAATAGCAAAATTACCAGTAAAATTTTTAAACGATATTCACTATTGTTAAAGTCAGCTGTTGTTGTTATCTAAACGACAACCATTTTTGTGTTGTTTATTCAATCGATAAAAACTTAAATTTTTAGGTTGAAAAGTCGTCATACATAAATAAAAATAATAAAATAGTGAAAATATTTTGCTTTTATTAAAAAACTTTTTATAAAAATAAAAAAAATAAAATGGCATATTCAATTCACTATTTCATTTTCAAATAAATAAACATAAACATAAAATCATCCTGTCAAACACGAAGTAATTTGTTTTTTTCTATTCTTCTTTGTGTTTTTCGCTTATTTTGACAGAGATGCCACTCATTTACAATTTAAATAAATAGAAAAATAGATTGGTCGACTGTCGTTAAGATGTATGTACGTAGCGAATCACTTAATCCTTTGTCCAAACAACAATAGCTGTCGATATATTTTGCGATTGTCGGGTCGTTGAAATTTACAGAATCGGACTATAGAAAACATTAATTTAAATTCAATGAATTTTATGATACTTAAAAATTGCGAACATACAAATTGTTTCATAAATAAACGCAATTTGATGAGAATGTTATTTATATATAAATTTTCATAATTTTTTTTGGATGAAAATTTGAAGTTTTTCAGAAAATAAAGATAACAAATTATTTTATTTAAAATGTTTGGGATATTTGGTTTTTTGCGCTTGGCATCCCTAATTTGATTATTTATTATTATTATAAATTTATTCTCTATGTTTTCCAAATATGGCCATATTTTAATAAAAAAGTTGAGAGACCTTTTTTTTGGTTATTATTTTGTTACTCCATCAGACCTATATGGCCGCAATGAAGAAATATTTGGCCAGTTAAAAGAAACTATACAGCCATCTCCAATTAGCACGATTTAATGCATATAGCCACCCTACACAACCATTACCTTCGCAATGGAGGTTAGGGCGAGCTATTTAATTAGCAAAAACTAAATTAAACGAGAAGTTATGTCATATAACCGGACACGCGTGCATATAGGTATATAACATAAATTCATGCCGATCAGCAACCACGATGACCAAAAAGCAAACACCGAAATAAATCCGAAATAATAGAAAAAGCGAAAACCAACCCAAAGAATTTGCTGAAATAATTTGGTATTAAGTTTCACAAATTTTTTACTTTTTCCAATATTTTGTTTACATTTATTATCAATACTCGAACCGAGGTGGAGGGTATCAAAGATTCGGCACAGCCGAATTTAACAGTCTTACTTGTTAAATTTGAATTTTGTTTTTAATACTTTTTAGGATTATAACATGAATTATTGAGGGTTGAAAGGATTCATTTCTGCTCAAATAATGAAGTCAAATAGAAGTTTTGACAACGTTGGTATTAAAGAAAACGATCTTATGAATTTTGGTATAGATAAAAGATTATATTTTAACTTCAGTAATATTTTTACTTCATAGTGGAAAATTTAACATTATTTTTCTGGTTCCATATCATACTTCCCCTGTGCCCCCCTTGGTGTAAGTAGCTTATTGTGGGTGTTTTATTTTGCCATTATTATATCCCACTAGTATCATGTATTCTTATCATTTCCGCCACAGAATTGAATCATAAAAAGCTTTGCCATGTTTTGTGTGACATTACCTTAATGACTTTCAACACCTTTCCTCACGGGCATAAACCTAAAACATATTTTGTACCATAACTATATACGGTGGTATATCTGACTTGTTAGTAAAAATATATTTTACTATTCGTAGACATAAAAATGTTAAAGCTATTCCATCCTATTAACTAACATAAATAGATTACCTCAAGGAATTTGTTTATGCTCAGTTATGAAAATTCTGCTGAATTTCAACTGAAATTAGAAAATGTCGTTGAGTATTGTAAATACAACAAACGTCAACTGTCAGAACAACATATGTACATACATTTGCAAGCATCGCATCATCTTTTAGTTTTGTTTAAAGAAAAATACTTTTATGACTAATATCTTGATTATGGTTGTAAATGAACAAAAACACATATTGACAACCTTGTTTTACATTTTTTAATTTTCAGCGTTTCACTTTTAATACAAACCAAAATAACTTGAAATTAATAAATACCAAATACCTATTATTTTTTTTTTTTTTAAAGAACATTGACTAACGCTATTAATAAGGATGGTCTCTTGGGTGCTTCAGCCAGAATGTGCTCTAAGTTGGATATGTAATGAACGTGATAAAACTATCGTAGCTCTATTTTGTGCAAACTTGGCATTTCGATATTTAGATATTATATTATTAAATTTTTTTTTACGTTTATATACATATATCACTGTATACGTCTTCGTTATTATATACTATTTATGTTGAACTTTAAATTCACATATGTAAATATATGTTATACTTATTTTTGCTTTTGTTATACTCTTGATAGTTATAGTTTTATATAATTTTTTCCGAAGCTACCTCACAATGGCATTTTGTAGTGCAAAACATTAACAAAATGTACAGTAGTGTTGTGTAACTAAAATAATTATTTTAAATAAACTCGAACATTCACGCATGCTAAACAGTGCAATATATTAAGATTTTTCCATTTTATTTTTTTTTTTTATTTTTTTATATTATCACGTATCTTTTAATAACAATATACGCATCTAAATAATTAGTATAAACAAAAAAGCCGGAAAAAATATATTTATACACATTCGAGATATAGTTTTATTTAAAATGCTATAGAAATTCAATATTATTGCATTTCTTTACATATTACATTTCTAAGTAGCACAACCAATTCAATGAATCACAAAAACTTTGTTAGATTTGTAGTCATTTTCAGACATATTGCAATTAACACTGTAATTAATATGCAAATTTTAATTTTGTTTCAATGGTGCATGGTAGAGAAGAAGAAAGCCTATATATTTAAGAAATGCATGACTACACTGTATTCTTAATCGGACCGGTTTCTGACATTTCAGCCTTCATCAGCGATTTATTGAACATTGTGATAATTGTTATGTTATAATTGAATAGATTGTTTCTACTTAGGGTGAGGTTTGATCCCTGAACCTTCACATACACTCGTACTTGTAAACCTCACGGCTGCCCTAAGTAGAAAAATTTCATATAGCTTACAACCCCCGTAATTTTTATTTTTCCCCTACGGTTTTTTTTTCTCAGAGTAGCTTGATATATTGTGCAAGCCTGATTGCAAATATTTTATTGTTAGTATTGATAGAGATCACTTGAGAGCTAATCTTATTTGATGTAAAATTTTTTTTTTTCTGTAAAAAGTGAGTTTTCAAATAATCAAGAAAAAAAAAGTAATGAAGATATTTAAAAGTTTAAGTTTAAATGCTAAAAAATATTGTTTAAAGGTAAGAAAATTAGAAAAAAAAAATTACAAAATACTTTTAGATGATGGTCAGTCATTTTTTAAACACAATGTTGCCTATTGGTAACATTTCATAACGGCTAAACCAGGATACATAGGACTTTGAAATTGATATCAATTCATATTTAGGTCTAAACTAACAACAACATAAACTTGAAAAATTTTTAACCACGCCCTTATTAATTCGGGCATGAAAGGGTTAACGTACCATCACACGATGTGTTGTTTACATATGTAAGGTCAAATTTCTCCACAACAAAAGTTGTACACATCGCGTGATACATATGAAACATTGTTTATGTACAATCCATGAGGAAAGTCACATGTACATTATTCAATATTTCGCTATCCGCCGCATAGCATCTTCAGGAATATAATTTGAGTAACTTTAATTAAAATTAACGAAAATGCATCCTTGTGCTTTAACATTTCATATTGTACAATATAAATATAACAACAACAAAAAAATTCAAAAAATTGTTTATTCAAATATAAAACTTCATTTTTAACAATAAATTTTTGTAAACTCACAAATTACGAGTAAATCAGCTGTTTACATTTAGAGGTTATGTCATAAGGAAATACATATATAAGCACGTGTGATAGCAAAAATTATGAATCGTATGTAAAATAATAACTTTGACAGATATACGAAATTACATATGGATAAAGAAGTGACAGTACATATGTAAAAAACACATCATGTGATATGACCTTTAATAATGGAAATGCTATGTATCACGCGTTATAAACTTATTTTTTTCGGTCTTATTTTTTGTTGCTATTTCTGCACCCAATTTTTTTCGTTTGCATACACAACTTTTTTCATTTTATTAGTTTCTACTACATTTCCATTCATACTTCCATTTATTGTATATCACATTCACAAATAAACAACAACTACTGATTAACTGGCACGAGGCATTCTTATACGCTTGAGAAAGTTAAAAGTTGGTAAACTTTTTTCCATGTACGCTTTTTAAACTTTTTATGTACCACACTATATGAAATACACTACTTCCACTCTATTGAAGCTCAATAAGCGTGTTTTGTACCTTCACCTTAAGGTTGGCGTATGCCCGCAAATGAACTGTGAATAAGGTCAATTGCTCACAATTGTTTCGGAAGTGTGTTATATTGCAGTGATATTATGATTTCTGATTTTTTTGTATTTTTTTATAAAAATACCAATGTTATATAAAATTACAAAAATAACTATAAGACAATATTAAAATTATTAACACTGAAAAATTAAGAATTCAAGAATAGTATGATATTTCATTTAATGACATTTGTATTAACAGATAATCAATAAGTTCGTATAAATCATAATTTGTAGGAAAAAAATGGAACATAGTGGGACATTGAATGTTATTTTATTTAGAATGAATTTAGAACAAATTTCTCCATGAATCACATTGTACACGAAAGACATGTTCAACATAGTCCTCCTGCTATTGAATGAAGGCAACATAATTAATGCCAATCTCATGCGATATGAAGGAAGATCTACAGGATTCCAATGTAGATAGCGCAAACAAAAAAGAAAGAATTGTTTCTGAACAAACTCGATGTAATTTATATGGATATTATACTGAGGATCCCAATTAACAGATCCATATTCAAGAATTGGTCTCATAAGCGATGTGTACATTTGATTTATCAATAAATTCCTTAGCACATCGTTTAATGAATGCTGATGTGTGATACAAAACTTATATTAAAGATTAATGTTAATCTCTATGATAAAATAATAATTTTAGATGCATTAAGCCATGCAGAGCTTCTGATTGATGAATAACAGAATCAATATTACCCGGTTTGAAGCCAAATCGATGGAATAAGTATTTTGTTTGTCGTATTGAGTATCAGAGTAAGTTGTTCCGAAAAAATCAGCGAACATATTACAAATAACATTATCATCACCTGATTCATCACATCGATATTTCAATACAGGCGGAAACTCACGGGTTCTTATATTAGAGTTTACAAATACGTAAAACAACTTTGGATTTTGATTGAAATTATTTTTCATAATTGTTTTACCAACACGTGTTAAGAACATTGTATTCTGGTCGAAATATAGAATATTTTTGTACCCTCCACAACACAGTGGCTGAGGATATATGTATATAGGTTTGCCATTCCGATTGTAACGCATCGGAAAACTAATTTCCGACCCCATAAAGTATATATATTCGTGATCCTTATCACAGCTCGAGTCGATATAGCGATGTCCGTCTGTCCGTGCGTCTGTTGAAATCACGCTCATTCACAAAATAAACCATTTACCATTTAAAATGGGGTAAATCGGGCATCATTGTGCTGAAATATGAGTAAAAATTTGTATATACCTCTAAAAAACGAAAAACCCAGTGTGTTTTTTGTAATAGTTTAGGGGTATAGTTGTACAAGAACATAAAATAATGCCACAAAAAAATTATGCATATATATTAACAATACCAAGAATCACAACTACCATGAGCTGGGTTAGTAGTATTGCCACATATCTTTTTATCATTATCACGATATAATCGCCAATATGAAAGAAAAAATCTAATCCCTATAAAAGTCAAACAAAAAGCACTATAAAAAAATTAAAAATGAAGAATGGAAACAGAACACCGAAAAATGAAAAATGGAAAATCAAAAATTAAAAATGGAAAATTGAAAATGAAAAAGGAAAATGGAAAACTTAAAAATGAGAAACGAAAAATGGAAAATGAAAAATGAAAAATGGAAAATGGAAAATGGAAAATGAAAACCAAAAAATAAAAAACGAATTGAAAAATAAAACACGAAAAATGAAAAATGGCAAATAAAAAATTAAAAATAACAAGTAAGAAAATTATAGTCGGTCTAGACCGACTATACGATACCCTATACCATGCGTTTAGAAACCCTATCTCTTAGGCCCAACTAACTGGACATTGAAAATAAGCAAAAACCAAATTTGAGTGGGATTTTTATTAATTTTTTTGGCTGCAGATATGAAAAAGTTCATATCGGATGCTATATCTATAAAGGGAATAGGTCCAAAAATGGACCGATACTGATCATGTCTCTTGTATTTTGCAAAAATTTATACAAACAAAATTTGAGAAGAATCAGTGCAATATTTTTGTTTTTTAATAGATTTAAGTGAAGATCGGGAAGCAGCTCTATATGGGGTCAAAGGGATCATTTTTGGACTACTCATTAGTGGATGTAATGAACGCACATACAAACCCAATTTGAGTAAGATCTATATGACAATTTGGATCTTATGGCAATTTATGTCGATTTCATATGGGTAATTTGTATGGGGGCTAGGTCTCAACATGGACCGATTCTCACCAATTTCAATAGCGTTCATCCCATGGCCGATAAAAGCTTATATACCAAATTTCATCAAAATATATTCATATTTGCGACCTGCAGTTTGATTACAAGCTTTACATGGACACACAGACGGACGGACGGACGGACGGACGGACATCGTTAAATCAACTCAGAAAGTGATTCTGATTCGATCGGTATAATTAAAGATGGGTCTAGGTCAAATATTTTTGGTTGTTACAAACAGCAGCACAAAGTCATTATACCCAAACCACATAGTGGTATAGGGTATAAAAATAAAAGAATGAAAATGGAAAACGAAAAATGGCAAATGGAAAAAGGAAAATAAAAATTAAAAATTAAAAATGGAAAACCAAATTTGACAAATGGAAAGTGATAAATTAAAAATGGAAATTGGAAACCAAAAAAGGAAAATTAAAATGAAAAAGTAAAAGGAAATCTAAAAAAGAAAAAATTAAAAATTAAAAAGTAAAAATTAAAAATTAAAAATTAAAATTAAAAATTAAAAATTAAAAATTAAAAATTAAAAATTAAAAATTAAAAATTAAAAATTAAAAATTAAAAATTAAAAATTAAAAATTAAAAATTAAAAATTAAAAATTAAAAATTAAAAATTAAAAATTAAAAATTAAAAATTAAAATTAAAAATTAAAAATTAAAAATTAAAAATTAAAAATTAAAAATTAAAAATTAAAAATTAAAAATTAAAAATTAAAAATTAAAAATTCAAAATTCAAAATTCAAAATTAAAAATTAAAAATTAAAAATTAAAAATTAAAAAATAAAAATTAAAAATTAAAAATTAAAATTTAAAAATTAAAAATTTAAAATTAAAAATTAAAAATTAAAAATTAAAAGTTAAAAATTAATAATTAAAAATTAAAAATTAAAAATTAAAATTTAAAAATTAAAAATTAAAAATTAAAAATTAAAAATTAAAAATTAAAAATTAAAAATTAAAAATTAAAAATTAAAAATTAAAAATTAAAATTAAAAATTAAAAATTAAAAATTAAAAATTAAAAATTAAAAATTAAAAATTAAAAATTAAAAATTAAAAATTAAAAATTAAAAATTAAAAATTAAAAATTAAAAATTAAAAATTAAAAATTAAAAATTAAAAATTAAAAATTTAAAATTAAAAATTTAAAATTAAAAATTAAAAATTAAAAATTAAAAATTAAAAATTAAAAATTAAAAATTAAAAATTAAAAATTAAAAATTAAAAATTAAAAATTAAAAATTAAAAATTGAAAATTAAAAATTAAAAATTAAAAATTAAAAATTAAAAATTAAAAATTAAAAATTAAAAATTAAAAATTAAAAATTAAAAATTAAAAATTAAAAATTAAAAATTAAAAATTAAAAATTAAAAATTAAAAATTAAAAATTAAAAATTAAAAATTAAAAAATAAAAATTAAAAATTAAAAATTAAAAATTAAAAATTAAAAATTAAAAATTAAAAATTAAAAATTAAAAATTAAAAATTAAAAATTAAAAATTAAAAATTAAATATTAAAAATTAAAAATTAAAAATTAAAAATTAAAAATTAAAAATTAAAAATTAAAAATTAAAAATTAAAAATTAAAAATTAAAAATTAAAAATTAAAAATTAAAAATTAAAAATTAAAAATTAAAAATTAAAAATTAAAAATTAAAATTAAAAATTAAAAATTAAGAATTAAAAATTAAAAATTAAAAATTAAAAATTAAAAAATAAAAATTAAAAATTAAAAATTAAAAATTAAAAATTAAAAATTAAAAATTAAAAATTAAAAATTAAAAATTAAAAAATAAAAATTAAAAATTAAAAATTAAAAATTAAAAATTAAAAATTAAAAATTAAAAATTAAAAATTAAAAATTAAAAATTAAAAATTAAAAATTAAAAATTAAAAATTAAAAATTAAAAATTAAAAATTAAAAATTAAAAATTAAAAATTAAAAATTAAAAATTAAAAATTAAAAATTAAAAATTAAAAATTAAAAATTAAAAATTAAAAATTAAAAATTAAAATATAAAAATTAAAATATAAAAATTAAAAATTAAAAATTAAAAATTAAAAATTAAAATTTAAAAATTAAAAATTAAAAATTAAAAATTAAAAATTAAAAATTAAAAATTAAAAATTAAAAATTAAAAATTAAAAATTAAAAATTAAAAATTAAAAATTAAAAATTAAAAATTAAAAATTAAAAATTAAAAATTAAAAATTAAAATTTAAAAATTAAAAATTAAAAATTAAAAATTAAAAATTAAAAATTAAAAATTAAAAATTAAAAATTAAAAATTAAAAATTAAAAATTAAAAATTAAAAATTAAAAATTAAAAATTAAAAATTAAAAATTAAAAATTAAAAATTAAAAATTAAAAATTAAAAATTAAAAACTAAAAATTAAAAATTAAAAATTAAAAATTAAAAATTAAAAATTAAAAATTAAAAATTAAAAATTAAAAATTAAAAATTAAAAATTAAAAATTAAAAATTAAAAATTAAAAATTAAAAATTAAAAATTAAAAATTAAAAATTAAAAATTAAAAATTAAAAATTAAAAATTAAAAATTAAAAATTAAAAATTAAAAATTAAAAATTAAAAATTAAAAATTAAAAATTAAAAATTAAAAATTAAAAATTAAAAATTAAAAATTAAAAATTAAAAATTAAAAATTAAAAATTAAAAATTAAAAATTAAAAATTAAAAATTAAAAATTAAAAATTAAAAATTAAAAATTAAAAATTAAAAATTAAAAATTAAAAATTAAAAATTAAAAAATAAAAATTAAAAATTAAAAATTAAAAATTAAAAATTAAAAATTAAAAATTGAAAATTAAAAATTAAATATTAAAAATTAAAAATTAAAAATTAAAAATTAAAAATTAAAAATTAAAAATTAAAAATTAAAAATTAAAAATTAAAAATTAAAAATTAGAAATTAAAAATTAAAAATTAAAAATTAAAAATTAAAAATTAAAAATTAAAAATTAAAAATTAAAAATTAAAAATTAAAAATTAAAAATTAAAAATTAAAAATTAAAAATTAAAAATTAATAATTAAAAATTAAAAATTAAAAATTAAAAATTAATAATTAAAAATTAAAAATTAAAAATTAAAAATTAAAAATTAAAAATTAAAAATTAAAAATTAAAAATTAAAAATTAAAAATTAAAAATTAAAAATTAAAAATTAAAAATTAAAAATTAAAAGTTAAAAATTAAAAATTAAAATTTAAAATTTAAAATTTAAAATTTAAAATTTAAAATTTAAAATTTAAAATTTAAAATTTAAAATTTAAAATTTAAAATTTAAAATTTAAAATTTAAAATTTAAAATTTAAAATTTAAAATTTAAAATTTAAAATTTAAAATTT
>CAVMKG010000828.1:12500-64590 GCA_963682025.1 Cordilura impudica
TAAATTATTGAAATCGCGGCTCAAAAATAGCTTAGGAAGCAAAATTGTTTGAACGCCAAATTGCCTTGGGGGAGTCTGCAAGCAGTATACTGACAAAATTGGAAGGTGGAGACTTTAGAACGGCATCCATCAAATCGTTAGGAAATAGCCTAAGTACTGTTGAGGACGAGTTTATTAGCAACAACTCTAAACTTATGGCCCTCGGAATAACGAAGGAGGATTATTTTGAAAGAGATTATTATAACAAGGTAATGATTGTAATAAGAGATACTCGAGACTTGTTGAAAAAACATTTACATGACAACGAGCAAACAAAAATAAATGCTGCTTCAAACGTGGGGGAACCATTGCCGCAGAGGCAAAAAGAAAACCTTGGTTACCTGAAACTAGAAGAAAAAATAGAGAAACTAGAGAAGAAACGAGAGGAAAAAATGGAGAGAACGTTCAGTAAGATGTTATTGGCATTAAACTCCAGTGGACATCAAGTCCAAAATGAAGCCCATAGAGAGCAGCAAAAAGCTCAACGAAGCTTCCCTTCGCGAAGGGAAGAAGATGCTCAAGTAGAGCAAAATATTCAAAACAATTTTAGAGTGGGGGAACAATTGCCACAGAAGAAGGAAGAAAATATAGAACATTCAAGCAGAAAGAGTACAATACTACTTCATTATAGACGTGAAATAACCAAGCTAGACGATAGTATTGCGGATGGCTGTGATGATGACGATATTAGTATCCTGGAATAACAAAAAGGTGTATGGGAAAAAATGATGATTGATATTTAACAAATGTTTAAAGAATTATCATTTGAATTCTCTGCAGCAGAAGAAATCGAAGAAGAATTTGAGATTATTGATAATAAATATAAGGAAGCATTAAAATCAATATTGAAAAAGATAACTGCTGTAAGAAATGAAAAAAAGGCAGTGGTGCTGGATTCAATAAGAATACCACAATTTAAACGAAACGTGGAAGAATGGAGTTCATTCCACACGTTATTCAAGCAATTGATACACGAAAATGCAAGCATAGCTCCTGCAGAAAAGTTGTTCCGTCTGAGAACTAGTATATCAGGTGATGCTTTTAAGGTTATAAAAAATTTAAATCTAACAAATGAAAATTATGATGTAGCCTGGGAAATGTTGAACAACAGATTTGGAAACAAAAGAATACTGTTTACCAAATTGGTAGATAAATTTTTAGATCAACCTAATTCAAATAGTATGTCAGCTGCAAGCCTTAAAAACCTGCTAGATACACCAAATGAGAGCATTCGAGCTCTGAAGGCAATGGGTTATAAATTGGATGACGCTGATCCAATTCTTGCTAGAATTATTATTAGAAAGCTAGACAAAGATGGTCTTTTGCTGTATGAACAAAACACAAGAAGATCCAAAGAAGTGCAAAAATTAGAAGATGTGTTGAACTTTTTGAACTTCAGTATCAAGCTCTAGATGCATCTACAAGTAAAAAGATGAGTACCAATCAGAAGAATCCAATCCGAACAACAGCTCTGTTTTCAAAACCAACATTTTGCCATTACTGCAATAAAAATGGGCATAAAGCTCGTGAATGCAGACAATTCTTGGCACTGTCAGTAGAAGAGAGGAACAAATGGGCTCGAGGAGCTAAAATTTGTTACAACTGCCTTAATCACAAAATGGATAAAAGGTGCTTTAGTAAAAAAACTTGTCAAAAATGCGGTAAAAAACATCATACAATAATGCATTACATGGAAAAGCAATCTGCGGCTTCAATGAATACTAACTCATCTACAAATGTATTGTTGGCTACGGCGCAAGTTAAGGTAAGATCTATACATGGTGAATATGTGACTCTAAGAGCACTTATTGATCAAGGATCGCAAACTAAAACATTTTCGGAAGAAGCAGCGCAAATTCTAGCACTACCTAAAATAAAGTGCAAAACCGAAATACACGGCCTTGGAGGCGCTGTAGTTGGAGTGTCAAAAAATAAAATAAAGTTATTCATTACGCCTCGATTCATAAGTAATCATGTGATTGAAGCAGATGCACTGGTGTTACCACAATTGAGGTGCTCAACCTGATCAATCGTTTAAATTCGATGTGAGTAGATGGAAAAATTTTGTCTTGGCAGATCCATTGCTAAACAAATCTGACCGAATTGACATAGTTATTGGAAGCGACATCTTCAGCAATATCCTAGAAGAAGGAGTCCAAAAAAGATGGCATTTTAGCACAACTGACGAAATTTGGTTGGATTCTATCAGGCATCGTCAAAAAACAACATAAAAAATCAAAAGTTCTATCAGCTGTAACAAATTTAGAGCGATTTTGGGAACTAGAAGAATTGCCTACAACTACAGAAGAATGTACAGAAGATAAAGTTTGCCTGGATCTATTCAACAATACTACAGAAGTTGACGCAGAAGGAAAAATTGTGTGGAGATTCGAGAAAGCAAGTAATGGCACGTTATTTATCCCTCGAACGAAAGCTGGAAATGAAAGATAAATTAAAAAACGACTACGTTAAATTTATGAGAGAATACCTTCAATTGGGTCATATGAAGCTGGTAAAGATAAACAACATCGGTAAATATTATTTGCCACACCAACCGGTGATTAGAGAAACCAGTTTGACAACAAAATTACGTGTGGTGTTCGATGCGTCAGCAAAGTCCGCAAACGGAAAAAGCTTGAACGACATAATGTTTATCCCAAAACTACAAAAGGACATATATGACATCCTTCTAAAATGACGATTATGGAAATATGTGGTACGTTGAAAAAATGTATCGTCAGATAAAGGTAACAGATAAAGATCAGACATACCAACACATACTTTGGAGAGAAAATAGAAATGAGGCCATAAAAGAATATAAACTCACAACGGTAACTTACGGAACAAATTTTGTTGGTGCAAACAGAAAATTAGATGCTGACTTTGCAGCTGCGGTAAAGAATAATGAGTCTGTAATACCAATATTAGCATCATCCAAGATTCGGTGGCACTTTATTCCCCCGGCAACCCCTCACTTTGGAGGGATTTGGGAGACTGGTGTCAAATCAGTTAAGCATCATTTAAAACGTGTTATTGGAGATACAAAGATCACGTTTGAAAAAATAACTACACTGCTAACTTAAGTTGAAGGTGTGTTAAATTCCAGATCTCTGGTTGAAGTGAATGGCGAAAATTGATATTTTAACTCCCGGATATTTCCTGATCGGAAGACCGACAACCGACTGCCCTGAATATGTTGATTCATCGCACGTAAGCTCCCTCAATAGGTGGAAGTTGATACAACAACTAAAGAAACACTTTTGGAATCGGTGCAAGACAGAATATTTAGTAACATTGCAGCAAAGGCAGAAATGGAAGCAGCCTCAGAATAATTTGAAAGAAGGTTCGATCGTTATAATAAAAGACGAGGATACACACCCAGCTATGTGGCCTCTAGCTAGAATAATGGAAGTGCATGAAGGTCGAGATGGGAAGGTACGAGTGGTTACAAAATAGTATATTAAAACGGCCTATTCATAAAGTTTGCCCACTGGCAATTTATGATGCAGAAGAAGAAGAGAGTCCACCAGTAAACAACTACTGTACTAGACTCAAACAACCAGGTACTCCAAATATTGTCAGAATGCTAGGATTGTTGTGCTTGCTTTTAATGATGATGAAGCAAGTGAAGACTGCACCTCTAGAACCAAATAAGCCATTTTCGATTGATGAAATTTCTCCGAATACAGCATATATCGACAACATAGGTCAACTAAATATGATCTACTCGAAATGGGATTTGGTGATATATTACGACCTATTTATGTACCAGAATAAGATAGAACGAATACAGAAGCTGATGGAGAAAATTAAAAATGAATGTCCAAATCTTGGATTTTATAAAGAAGCCTGCGAAGTTGTCATTTCCACAATGGAAAGAAGAAACAATATTCTGAATGAAAACAATGATCTCCTACTAAGTTAACCACGCAAAAAAGAGCTGCATTCGAATTTGGGGGATCATAATGTCACATGCTTTTCGGAATGTTGGACGCCGATGATCGCGATAAGATGGAGGAAAATATGAGAAGTGTGTTCGAAAACCAAGAGAACCTGAAGCAAGTAGTCCAAAAGCAGACATCAACAGTGGATTCGACAATGAATTTGTTAGAGAAATCTACAGAAGATGTTAACGCAAACTTCAAAAACATGTATAACCAACTTAAGTTATTTTACGAAGAAATCAAAAATAACAGAAACACCGAGCGCTTGATTATATTGTTTCAAGTTATGTCAACAAATTGAATCTGATGATAGATGAGTGCAGCAGGATTCAATTCTCAATTATCAGCTTATTGATGGATATAAATCACGGACATGTGAATCCTGATTTATTGAAGCCATCACAACTTCATAAACAACTTTCAGAACGCAAGAAGTCATTGCCAAATAATTTAGTACTTCCTGGAAAGGCAACTGGTACGGAGTTAAAAGAGGCCTACAATTCAATGAAGTCTAAAGGGATCATTATGGAGATACGCTTGGTGATTCAGTTAGAAATACCGTTATTAAATGAACATAGTTCTGAAATTTACAAACTCATAAAGCTGCCAGTTGGTGGTAATAACAAAACCATGATGCCAAGAATTGAAAATGAATTAATAATATATAATTTTGTGTCCAACATGTACATTTTGATGTCTCTAGCACAACTGAACGCATGCGAGAAAAATTAACAGGGACAATTCAATTGTATTGGTAACATGCCATGGAAGCCAGCGATCGAACGCTTGTGTGAAGTGTCCGCCTTAAAGCAATCCAGGTACGCTGATTGCGGGTTTGAAGTAGTTCCGCCAACAAACTTTTGGAAACAACTAGCTACAGAAAATCACTGGATATTCACAGTGTTTAACAATTTCCTTCTCTCTGTTGGTTGCGGTCAGAATAATCGAAACTGGATAACATTACCTCCAAAGGGAATACTAACGTTATCTCCAGGGTGTACCGCAACCTACGAAGGAGTGACTTTAACAACATCGCAACGGTTCACATCTAATAAAAACCTTTCTATTCATACATCATCCTGGGGTCTAGAATTTCAGCAAATTTAACTAAAATTGGCAAAGCCGCTTGACGTCACTATTATCAGTAATACGAAGGCTATAAACCATTTAATGGAAAGGGTCGGTGAAATGAAGGCAGCCAACATTAAATTAAAAAGGTTTAAATTTCATAAGGTTTCTGGCCATTTTTCTTTAATTTTTGTTACAATTTGTATTCTAGTTTTTGTTTGCCTTTATATAAGGTATAAATGTTGTAAGTCTAATAAAACTATCGTTAAAGTAGACTTTGGTACGCCGTTGCCATTGCGAGCCCGGCAGAATGTTCAAATGTGAACACCATTATTTTTAGCATGTCATTAATTTGTAATTTGTAAAATTCTATATAAGTTCAAATCTGTTCGTTATCTTTATGTGTATTTTAATGATAGGGATTCTTGGAATTCCCAAATAAAAATTATAAATAATCACTGTTTATATAGGACACAATTTCAGCACACATGTGGGAAATAATGATAATTAAGCGTTGTTTATCTTATTTTATTATACATTAATAGAAAAGGTAAGATGCGCATGTGCGCATGATTTTATTAGTCTAGTTTAGTTTTAAGATTTTGTATTTAGCTCTTAAGGTCTTTAATATTAATAAATAAATTCAGTAATTTACAAACACTCAACGAGTACGGTCAAATAAATTCGCTAAATAATTTTATTTCCGTATTTACAGATTCTATTATCGTTAAAAGAAGTTACTGAATCGCTCTACAGCTGACGTCTTGCGGGCATGATCGTGACAACAATAATATAGAAACATCATATTTTTTTCAAGACTTTTTGTGATATCTCGGGACTACTGAACCAATTCAGATGATTTTAAACAGCAAACTTTTCATTTTCGCTGTAAATGAGTACTCCAGCTGACCTATTGAGGACGCAATTGTGATATCCACAGACGGACGTCTCTATATAAGGATCTCGTATATATATATTTTATGGGGTCCAGATTTTTTTCTAATTATTACAAACAGAATAAAAAACTTATGTGTACCCTCTGCACACTGCTGTGTAGGGTATAATAATAAATTTTTCAATGCAGTTTGGTAAATTAGAAATTATAGAAAGATACCAATATAAAAGAAACAATAAAACACTATATGGCATAAAATTAATTGCGGATAATGAAACATACAATAAATTGATCAAAAAGAAACAGGTAAATATAGGATGGGAAAGATGTAGGGTTTTTGATGGAACGGAAATAATACAATGTCTTAAATGTAAGGGATATAATCATCTTGCAAGATAATGCAGAAACCAAGAGGTATGTTTAAAATGCCATGGCAATCATAAGACTAAAGAGTGTGATAAAGAGCAGATCATAAAAAATGTATTAATTGTGTGCGAATGAACATTAAACTAAACATGGGATTAGACGAAAATCACCTAACCAATAACAAAGAGTGTCAAGTTTGTCAAAATAAACTTAATATGAAAAAGAAGAGAATTGGTTTAGTAATGTAACAATTAAAGAATATCCGTGGACTATACACAAACGTACAAGGCTTAATTAATAATTTTAATCAGGTGGAAGTAATTGCTGCAACGGAAAACCTCGAATTTATTATTTTATCGGAGACACATTTAACCAAGGATATTGAAGACGGTGAAATAATGATTGCAGACTTTGACCACATAGCGTCTTTGTCTAACTCTTCACGGACTGGAGGTGTAATTATATACTTTAAAAGATCATGGAGAATGACAAAAATATTCGAGAAAGTTGAAAATTTCAAGTATTGGATATAAGTTTGCTTAGCAGAATATGATAACACACGTTTGTTAATTGCAGCAGTATATAGATCACCGAGCAGTACGGAAGCCGAATTTTGCGAAGTTTTTGATGAAATATTAAATGAAATCTGTGATAACAACTATGATATAATAATATGTGGAGACTTTAATATAGATTGGTCGCAAAATGTTTTTTATAAGAATAGAATTGAAAGCAGTTTAAATGATAATGGATTGAAACAAATCGTAAACAATTATACACGGGTAACAAAACATTCCAATACTATAATTGATTATGTTATAACAAATAGCCATAATGTGACGGTAGAAAATATTTGCAATAATAATATAGCAGATCACGAATCTTTGTACATAAATATTGAAAATAAATACATTAGCCAAAAGGAAACAAATATTAAGACTCAAGATATATTTAAATATAATAAGAATTTATTCAACAAACAATTATATGCAATATTAAAGTATAACATAGATAATGGTGTAAATGAAAACGCAGTAGTGTTGGATAAATCTCTTGAAGAAGTGATCAAAAAATTTACTAATAAGAAGACAATACAACATACAAATGGTGCAAATAAGTGGTTTAATAATGAACTTCGTGTATTAAAAAGAGAAAAAATTATAAAACAGCAAATCGCAAGGTATGAGAACACTGACGAAGCGTGGTCAAATTATAGATCGATAAGAAATGTATATAAAGTAAAAATTGAAAATGAGAAAAACAAATACATAAATAATAAAATAAATAACGCAAAAGATCAAAAACAAATGTGGAAAGAAATAAAAAACCTAGTATTTATTTAAAAAGAAACAACCTGTGATAAAAAATGTGATATTTAACCATATAGAATATAATGATAACAATCAGGCATTTTAACAATTATTTTGTCAGTAGTATTAGATCAATAAGAGAATCGATTAAGAAAGTGCAATACGTTAACAACATAAAACCAATAACACACAAATTCAAATTTCGCGCAATAACGAATTTAGAACTTAGGGCCATAATAATGCAACTAAATAATAAACCAGACTATAACAAAATATCGAGAAAAATTATAATTGATAATTGGAACATAACGGGAAATATTTTGTTAAGTATAATAAATAATTCTTTAAAATATGGAGAGTTTCCGGAAAATTGGAAGGAAACAATGATAACACCAATTGAGAAGATAGCAAACACAAAGAAATGTGAAGAATATCGTCCGATAAATACATAAAAACGTGTGAAAAGATTTTAGAAAAAGTGGTAAAAATACAATTAGAAAATTATATTGAGATACTCGTTGTTATCAAAATATCAATCTGGGTTCAGAAAAAAGTTTTCGTGTGAAACCGCAGTTAATTATGTGATAAATCGGTGGAAGAAAATAGAAAAACATAATAAAATAATGGCTATTTTTTTGGACTTTAAAAGAGCATTTGAGACCATAGACAGGGAAATAATGTTAAAGAAACTTTATATGTACGGAGTACAGAACACCGAGCTAAAATGGTTTAAATCATATTTAACGAATAGGAAACAAATTACAAAGGTTAATGGTATAAAATCCATTTCAATTGAAAATGAGTTCGGTGTTCCGCAGGGATCAATATTGGGTGCACTATTATTTAGTATATATAAAAATGATATGCCTAACATATTAAAAAAATGTGAAATTATTTTATATGCGGATGATACTCTCATATACACGGAAGGAGATAACGAGAACAAATGCCAAAACAATATGACGCAGGATATAAAGAATATTAATATATGGTTAAAAATGAATAAATGAAACTAAATGAACAGAAAACAAAAATAATAGAAATAAATATGACTAGCAATGTAAACTTTATAATAAATGGTGAAATAATAGAAAAAGTGAGACAAATAAAATACCTTGGTTTCATTATTGATAAAGAACTAAAATTCAACGATCACATAGAGTATATTTGTAAGAAAATCGGTAAAAAAATTGGTTGTTTCAAAAGAATTAGGAATAAAATATCACCAATGACAGCAATAAATATATATAATACCATGATAAAACCACACTTGGAATATGGTTCGACAATTATATATACATGTTGTAGAGCAGCACAACTGGACAGACTACAGAAATTGCAAAACAAGGCAATGCGGATAATTCTAAGATGCAACAGGTATACACCAATAGCTATAATGTTAGATGCACTCAAGTGGATGAGTATAAAACAAAGATTGGAATTAAATACTTTAATGTTTATACAAAAAATAAGAAATGGTAATGCGCCAGAATATTTAAGCGAGCAACTAAATTATGTAGGAGATGTACAGCCGTATAGACTAAGAAATGCTGAAAATTTTAGAATACAACGAGTCGCCACAACGGCAATGCAGCGATCACTTTTCTACAAAGGACTTAAATTATATAACTTAATTCCAAATAAAAAAAAAATGAGAGAAATGAATGTGTCTTTAGAAGAGAATGTGTAAAATTTATAAGAAATAATGTGTTTTTATAGAGCTAAAATTGAAAATTAAACTATTTATGAAATATGCAAACATTGTGAACATTGAAAGTATTAAAAATTCTGATAAATAAAATTAATAAATAATTCCAAAAACATAGTTCATACAGCTTATGCTGCAACAGAGCTTATCCCGTGGTTCGTACCAGGGATGAGTAACCTCTAGCATATGCGGACCTATGCAGGGTGGATTTATTTCTATTATAAAAAAAAAACAAAAAAAAAATATATTTGTACCAAGTATTTTGTACCATGAACCAGCAATATAGTTATAATTGATAATCGTTGGTGTTCAGATTATTTTACGATACTTATAAATAAAAAATATAATGTTTTAAATTTTGTTCATTATTTTAATTTATATTAATTTTGTTTTTAGGTTTATGAATTAGAAAGGAGATTCAAACAACAAAGATATTTATCTGCGCCTGAACGAGAACATTTAGCAAGCCTTATTCATTTAACTCCTACACAGGTAAATTTATTTTTATTTTAATTTTATATGGAATTTCTATAACTACCTAGATATACCTTTTAAACGTATGTCATGTCATGTCATGTCATGTCATGTAAAATTGATTGGTTCCAATAATTTGTAAATATGATTAAACAAAAAAAAAAAAATAGTAGCAAGGAAAAAGTTAAAAAATCTTAAACAGCATTGCCATACTTTGATACGTAAAAGCTTTTACAATATGTTAATGTTACTATGCATGAATAATGGAAGGAAAACAAGATAAAACTTAAGTAATGCAAAAAGAGGCATTGAAAGTGCAGTTTCGAAGCCATCGGCTGGGAATACCGCGGAGGAAAAAGCTAAGTTTTGTTAAATAAGTTTAGAAAAAAAATATTTTCGATTAAAGCCAAACCATTCCCCATTTTGCGTGGATATAATAGCACTCATATATAGGAGAAAAAACTAACTTTGAGCTCAAGGGTAGTGAACAGGATAAGTAGGTTTGCCAACGCATAACTTTTTGGTTATAAAAAAAATAAGTGGGTAGTGAGAAATTTGATTTGAAGAATCCCGCCTATGCAAAACAAATTGCGTAACTCACCTTTTTGGTTCCCTTCCTCTTCCAATTTATTATCTTCAACAGTCCTTGTGAAGCTTCATTTACGTCTGGTGCACCGTTTTGATCACACCTAAAAAGGGCAACAAAAATAAATTAGTCTTAGTTTACAAAAGTTTTTAATTTTTTCCAGGAAATTAAACAAAAAAAGTAATTAATGATAATATTCCACTTGAGTTTTCTCGGAGTGCCTTTATAAAATTGTAAATTCTAAAATTAATATTATTAAAACTAAAGTTTAAACTTAATAATAGCGAATAACAATAATTTTTTTACAATATTTTCATGAATTGCCTTAGATACATATTTTGCCTTATTAAATAAGCTTATTTGTAAAACAAAAAACAACAAAAAACAAAAAAAAAATTTTAACATAATTGTTAACATTAGTTTAAACCATAAAATGGATAAATGAAGTACCTTATTATACTTTTCCTTCGGGATTTTTGTAATAAAACCAACTTAAAAATTTATTTCTGATTTTCATTTCATCAAAACAATGAGTGTGTAAAGATTACAACCTGTGATAGTAGGGTATGAATTTATTGATTGGAGTCGTTTTTGAGACAATCCCAAAATCTGAAGTCCTGGATTGTCACGGTGAAATCGAACAGATCTTATGTGGAAGGGCAGCCTAACTCAACAAATACAAAACGGTTGATTCTGGTACCTAAAAGGATACCAAAACTTAATTTTCACACACTAGGTCCCTTTTCTCGGAGAAGGTCACATATAAAAAAGTTAAGGAAGAATTGCAAAGCTTAAATAATTAAAAAGAATAATTATTTAAACATAATAATTTAACTCCTTGTTAATTTCTCTCTTTTTATTTATGTATTTATTTATTTATTAATCTTTGGAATTAATCCTTACAGACTATTTACAAAAATGAAAAATTAAAAAATTGAATTCAGTGTGTTCAGATAAAATATTATTTGACCTTTTATGACATTTGTATCTGAAAAAAAAATCAATCTATTCTATATATATAAAAGAGTTGCGAGGATGATCATCATCGCCCAGCCCAAACCATTCGACTTAGAAGTTTGAAATTTGGACTGTAGGTTCCTCTCTCGGCGTAAAGATCCACTAAGAACGGATTTTTAAAAATTCGCACATTAACGGGGTAGAAGCGGACAAAACATGGGAAAATTATAAGAAATGAATCTAGGAATATGAAATTTGGTGTGTAGACCCCAACCTGGACATAAATATTGGCCCTGGATTAATTTTTTCGAAATTCGGCCATTTAAGGGGGAAGACCTGCCAAAAAGGGTAGAAAGTGTACCTTTCTGCATCTTCTTAACATATTAATCTATATATATGAACTTTGTTACACAGTCTCGACCGAATACGTGGGCATCAGTCAATAATGATTTTATTGCTAATTCTAACGTCTAGGGGAGGAAAAACGGCCAAAAAGGGGAAAATTATATATTTGGTATCTACTAAACAAACGAATGTAGGAATATCAAATATAATAAGTAGATTCCATTAGAGATAGAAACATCAGATGAGAGGAAAACTTTTGGAAATTCGGGTGTTAAGGGGGGTAAAAACGGCCAAAAAAAGGTAAAAATTTTAACTTTTTGCATCTTCTTTACAAAGTAGTTCAGGAATATGAAATTTGATATGTAGGTTCCACTAGAGACACAAACATCGACTAAGAATACAATTTTTTTAAATTCGAGCCGTCAGGGGGTAAAAGCGGATAATAAAGGGGAAAATGATAAGAAATTAAGCTAGGAATATGAAATTTGATGTGTAGGCTCTATCCAGGAAACAAGTATTGGCCCAGGATACATTTTTTCGAAATTCGGCCATTTAAGGGAAAAAAACGGACAGAAAGGGCACAAATTGTACCTTTCTGCATCTTTTTAACATATTAATCTACACATATGAATTTTGGTATACGCACTCCACCGAATACGTGGGCATCAGTCCAGAATGATTTTATTGCTAATTCTAACGTCTAGGGAGGAAGAACGGCCAAAAAGCGAAAAATTCTACATATGGTATCTTCTAGACAAACGAATATAAAATATAGTTTGTGGATAGAAACATCAAATGAGACGAAATTCGGAAATTCGGACGTTAAAATTGGGTAAAAATGGCCCGTAAATGTAAGAGTGTACCTTTCTGTACCTTCTTTACAAAGTAATTTAGGAATATGAAATTTGACATGTAGATTCCACCAGAAGGACAAACATCGGAGAAGAATAAAATTTGGTTTAATTCGAGCCTTAAGGGGAAAATTAATACTTTTCAATTGGTAAATTTTCATTTGAAAGTACATTTTCTTAAGAAAACAAGTTAGATATTTATAGTCGGTAAGGCCGATACCCTATACCATGCGTTTAGAAAACTGGTCTTAGGTAAAACTAATTTAGTTTAGAAAAAAAGCATAAACCAAATCTACGTCGAAAATTGGACCGATCCTGACCATATTTGGTTAAGTCACTTATTTTTTGCAACAACATACAAAAACCGATTTTGAGAAAAATCTGTGCAATATTTACACCCTATAGCACTATGTGGTTTGGGTATAATGACTTTGTGCTGCTGTTTGTAACAACCAAAAATATTTGACCTACACCCATCTTTAATTATACCGATCGAATCAGAATCACTATCTGATTTGATTTAACGATGTCCGTCCGTCCGTCCGTCCGTCCGTCCGTCTGTGTGTCCATGTAAAGCTTGTAATCAAACTGCAGGTCGCAAAGATGAATATATTTTGACGAAATTTGGTATTTAAGCTTTTATCGGCCATGGAATGAACGCTATTGAAATTGGTGAGAATCGGTGCATGTTCAGACCTAGCCCCCATACAAATGACCCCTATAAAATCAACATATATTGCCATAAGATCCAAATTATCATACAAATCTTAGTCAAATTGGGTTTGTATGTATATATTACATCCTTTAATCAGTAGTCCAAAAAGGATCCCTATTGGACAACTCTTAGTCATAGGCCCCATATGGAGCTGCTTCCCGATCTTCACTTAAATCGATCAAAAAACGAAAATATTGCACTGATTCTTCTCAAATTTTGTTTGTATATATTTTTGCAAAATACAAGAGACTTTACCAAACATGGTCAGGATCGGTCCATTTTTGAGCCTAGCCCCCATATAGATTTAGCATCCGATATAAACTTTTTCATATCTGCAGCCGAAAACATTAATAACAATCCCACTCAAATTTGGTTTATGCGTATTTTCTATATCCAGTTAGTTGGACCTGAGAGATAGGGTCTCTAAACGCATGGTATAGGGTATCGTATAGTCGGTGTAGACCGACTATAAACCTAAATGGTTTATTCTTGGTCTACGGATTAATATACGCACAAAAATCAAATTCGACTGAGATCTATTTGATAACCTGAATCTTATGGCAAGTTAAGTCGATATCATAGGGGTCATTTGAATGGAGAGTAGGTCTGAACATGTGCCCATTTTCAACAATTTCAATAGCGTTTGTCCTATGGCTAGATAAATAAAATAATATTATTTTTGATCTTTATAACTTGAATAATTTTCGAACCTATTATGAATAAAAAGTCGTACTTAAATAGAGTAGGTGGCAATACATTTTAAGCTTTTACAAAGTTCTAAATTTGCCAATTCTGTTTTTTAATAATTAACCGCTTAGGAATAAAATTGTGTACTTTTTTTCGAAATCACTATTTGGTGTGTTCTATATTGGAAGATAACACATTTGTTACAAAAAATACAATATAAAAAAATAGGTAAATGAAAAAGAAATATTTTTTTTCAGATGCCAAAACAGTGGAAAGTTTTAAACTTCTTTACCAGAGTTGATAAGAATAGAAGGACGAGTGATAGAAACTATAAAAAATCTTAGCCGTTATTTAAATATAGATTCTGACATTTTCTTTCAATTATTAGAAGATAATGCCAAGAATAAAGTTTTATGACGAGTTGAAAACCAGAATAATATAAGATTTTAGTGATAATCGTAATCAAAAGAATATTTGTGAGAAATATTTTATGAATAAATCCATAAAATGGTCTGACTAGCATTAATCTTGCTAAAAAACGCATGAACTGGAATTAGAATACGGTTGGCGAATAGCCTGACGAAAAAGTTGAATATTTAAATGGCCGCAAAGCGGCTACACGCTTCGGGGACTTTACTAAAATAATTTAATACAATCGTTCAGTACAGGAATCATCTACCCCCCAAGGCCATGTGTTATTGTATAGTAAAGGCTCCCATTGTTTTGTCAACAGCATAAAAAAGAATACTTTTAAGTTTTGTTAATTTTTTCTGAAGTTATGTTAATATTTCTTCTTTGTTAAATAAATAAAACATACAAATGTTTAAATTTATAAAAAAAAGTATTTAATTTTATGATAAAATTTTTTGGTATTTGGTATTGTCACTCACACCTATTTCTTATGGTTTTTAAATATTTTTATGGCTTAAATAATTGATATAGAATTTACGCTGACTACGCGGGTATACTGCTAGTAAATCTATAAAGCTTATTAAATTCGGTGCACATTCGTCTAAGCGAATCACCGTTCGCTTAATTTGATCTATAAAACTGGACAGATAAAGGTGAAAAGAAACGTGTTGGCCGCTGGGGGATGTTAAATGAAATATTGTTGACAGGAAACAAGAACAAACTTCGTCATTATTTATGTTCAAAAGAAACGAAACGTTTAGCATAGATCTGCGGCTTTTTAAGGTTGGCAGCTATAAAACCAAGTACTCCTCTGGCTTTGTTTACCGTAATTATAATACAAGGAACGAAACTAAGCTTTGAATCTAATAAATTACCAAGATCTAAGAAGTTATCAACTTTTTTCAAGTTGAAAGCGCCCAACACATAATTTTTCGAACAAAACGCATATATTTGCACTTTTTACGATTGAGCTCCATTAAATTTAAAATGCACAATGAATTGGTTATAGTTCATAAAGACTTTTACATCGTCAGCATACATCAGGATATTTGGAAACTGGATAACCTGCTGTAAATCATTTATAAATAATGAAAATAAAAGCGGTCCAAGATAGCTGCCTTGCGGTACTCCAGATAAAACATTAATATTTTTCGAAGATATATTATCAAAACGTACATTTTGCTTTGTTTGTTAAATATGAATATATCCACTTTATGCTAAGATCAGAAAATCCTAGTAGATGCCTCGCTGAAATCAGTGTAAATTACGTCAGTGTGCTTTCTTTGAAGAAAACCACGATTGACTATTGTTGTAAGATGTAAAAGGTTCGTTGAAGTTGAGCACCGTTTTTAAAAGCCATGTTGGAATGGAGATATTAATGTGTTGACTTGATGACATAGTTGATCAGTTATAACTTTTTCAAAGAACTTAGGTATAGTACTTAATTTTGCAATACAATGATAATTTTTAATGTCAGACTTGTTTTCGGATTTAAATAACGGAATAATGAAAAAGTCGTTCCACGTATTTGGAAGGTATCCGTATTTAATTGATGAGTTAAACATTATTGCCAATGGAATAGCTAAATCATCCGCACATTTGATTAAGATACGTTAGACATTTTATCAGGTCCACTATTATAAGAAAATTTTAGCTTTTTCAAACCATTAGAAACTCTATCAAGGAATGAAATACATATGGTTTTATTAGCAGTCAGTATATATGGATATGTCGTACAATCATTAAAAGTTCAATCGGAATAAGTTGTTGAAAAAAATCAGCAAACAAATTACTTATAATAGTATTATCATGTTAGTGTTGACAAATTTGTAAAAAGACTTTGGATTACTTTTGAAACAATTTTTCATTTTGATTAAGTAATTAGAGTAACACGATTTATTCAGTGCAGTATATTCCGCTAGGCTAATTGAGGATTTCCCACAATCCACAAAAGAACCGGATAGCTTATTTTCTTGTAATATTTATTTATTTTATTTTTAAGTCTTGTCTTTATTAAAAGTCTTTATTACAAATTTGTTTCGAAATACATAACTCCATTGCAGAAGAAATCGTACTGTAAAATGTTTCAGTCATACGACCAATATAAAAAGATAATAGATTGTGACAGTTCGTACTGTATAGAAGTTCGTTCAACAAACAGTAATCTGATTGTGCGAAAAAAAATCCTTATCATCATTTTTAGAAGGTGTTTTTAAAAGTCCAGAGGGAATATATAAACTTACTTCAATGGTAGGGTGATATATATCTTCATTCCGAAGTAACGTTGACAAATATTAAATCCAATAATTTATAATGATTGTTGTATATACCATTTATTTGAAAAAAATTCAGATCGAGTAAAAATTGAAAAGCTCTTCACACTTGTTATTTGATTTGGATGGAACAAAATATTTTTCATCAGGTAGGAACTTCCAGGAAATTGCAGGCAAATTAAAATCACCAAGAATAATAATAAAGTCATCTTGATTAGCTTTACGAAGAATATATTTAATAGCATAGCCATATTTGTCAATTATAGACTGTGGGGACGATGAAGGAAGATATGAGCAAGTAATAACTAATTGTTTTCCATTAAGTTTAAATAAAACTACGATAAATTCGATGTCGAATGATGGGTCAATTAATAAAACTCAGAGAACAAAAAAATAGAGACCGCAATAAGAACACCGCCACCATTTGTTGTGGTCCCACGATCGCGTCTAAAAATATTGTATTTGTAAGAGAGTATTTCCGTACTCAAAAAGTATCATTAAGTTTCAGTTAGTACGATGATGTGATGGTTTGTGTTAAAACTTTCCATATATAAAGATGTAAGTTTAGTTCTTAAGCCGCGAACATTTTGATAAACTAATTGTTTATACATATTCTTATATTCAATTTTTAATTTGCATATCAAAAAGAAATGCGTAACTTTGCTATTGCTCATTTTTTGTTTATGTAAAAACAAGTTCATTTTAATTTTATGTTAACATAGCATTACTAAGTTCATTCATCTGTTTTTTTGTTTTTATGAGAAAACAATTTTATTTAATTTTATGTTAACATGGCATTAATAAGTTTGTTCCTCTGTTTTGTTTTTTAGGTGAAAACAATTTTATTTTATTTTTTATGTTAACACAGCATTAATAAGTTCATTAGTCCAATGACCAAAATAAACTATTGCAGCAATAGCGTCATCGATTTAAACAAACAATTTTTTTGCTTATGTTGTATTAATGTTGAATTAAAGAGAATGGCAATTTTAGCAAAATTAGTATATAAGTATGAAATTTTTAAATAAAAAGAAGATTCTTGTTTTGCAACCCAAAGCGTAGAGTTTAATCTAAATGGAAAGACACGGTTTAAGTGCCGATTGTTTTACCAAAAAAAACTATATTCAATTCAGTTTATGTGCTGATATTGAAAACGATTTTATAATTTCACAACTCAGTGAATTGAACATTTTTGGTGACCCCGACGTGATAAGACACGGTTGGAAAGACACGGTTTAAGTGCCGATTGTTTTACCAAAGAAAAACTACATTCAATTCGTTTATGTGCTGATATTGAAAACGATTTTATAATTTCACAACTCAGTGAATTGAACATTGTTGGTGACCCCGACGTTATCCTGTAGCAAGGTACAGGAACTCATAATTTTTTTGACCCGCAACAAGGAGCCAAATATCAACAAGACCCACACCAGGATCCTATCAACAATTATCAACAACCAACAATGGCCTCGTTCAACGAATTGGTTATCAGTCAGAAGAAAATCGGCGAAAAAATTGAAGTGATCATCCGAAACTTTAAGAAGGATGCTTCTGCAAGAAAAGAAACTGAGAACTATTTTCAAGAAAAATTAAGAAGGCTTAATGATGAGTGGTCTGAATTTGAAGCCAATGACAGTAAAATTCGTCTACTAGAAAACCTACCGTTCGATCACCAGTACTTCACGGATGACTACTACACCGCGATCATGAATATCTTCCACGAATATAAAAAGATATTCGAAGCAGCCGTACAAAAATTTACTCAAACCTCATCTGGGAAGCAAAATCCAAATTTAAAGCCTCAGGCATCAGAAAGACAAGAGCTGACCAGCAACGTAAAGCCTCAGGCAGCAGAAAGACAAAAGCTGACAATAAAAGCATTGGAATTTGTCAATCTTACACGACGGCAAACAGCAATGATGAATTCTCTGGATCGTTTACTTCAAGAGTCAACTAATAAGGACATAGCAACTGCCTCAAAACTATGGGAAAACATTGAAAGTTTACATTTTCAAATAGCTGAAATATGCGACAATCCTGAGGAACAAGGCTACAACATGGAGCGGTTCATCATTTTAGAGAAGAAGGTACGGAATTTCGTCAAGGCCGACACCAGAACCACAACTCAACTTAACCCTGGTTATATTAGTAGTCAGCCAGAATCATTCCCAATGCCAAAAATTACAATACCAAAAATTTGATGGAAATTATCTAAGTGGCAGGAATTTCATGATTTAACTTAACCTCGTGGACTGTATATTCTAATAAAATACCGGTTGCAATTTTTGTAATCAATTATTTATTCAGAAAGCAAAAATATGACTGCCTCGTTGAATTAAATAAATACAGTATTTATAGTTGTTCACAAAATTGAAGTTATGTGCAGTTATGATTATGACTCTCAATCGTCTGTTACATTAACAACAAATGTAATGAAACAACAAAAGAAGTATGAAAGCAAATTGTAGAAATAAAACTGGTTTTTGAGAATAATTAAATTTAGATAATACATAACGGATAGTACCAATTAAGGGTATTCACATTATTATTCATTCTCCCCCTCGCTGATGGACGGAAGTTCTTCTGAACAAGGTAATCGTGCTAACTTAACTATTGGTCGCACATACTCTCCAGTTGATGTTTTTATAGAAACTACTCTGACCTTTTCATCTTTACTCGGGTGCAGCTTAATCACCTTAGCTAATTTCCAATGAGACTGTGGAATGTTCGGTTCTCTCAAAATTACGATGTCATTTATCTTAATATTTTCTCTGGGATTTCGCCACTTTTGTCGTTGTTGAAGACTTGTTAAATACTCACTGTGCCATCGCCTCCAAAACCCCTGTGACATATGTTTGACCTTATCCCACTGCTTCAATGGATTAATATTTTTGGTAATATCGACATTAGGTTCTGCCTGTACTGTATATGGCTGACCGATTAGAAAATGGCCCGGTGTTAATGCATCTATTTCACCATCATTACTAGGACACAATGGCCTTGAATTCAAAAGGGGCTCAACTCTGGTCAAAAGTGTATAAAAATGTTCATATGAAAGTGATGTTTCTCCAATTACTCTTTTTAGATGTGTTTTAACGGACTTAACGCCACTCTCCCAAAGACCTCCGAAATGTGGCGATGAAGGAGGTATAAATCGCCAACAAATACCGTTTTGGGAAAAATAATCAGCCACCTTGGAATCCTTATATTGATTGATACAAATTTCCTGCATTTCGTCCAGTTTTCGTTTTGTGCCAACAAAGTTTGTGGCATTATCTGACCATATTTCGATTGGCCTTCCACGTCGCGAAATAAAGCGATCTAAGGCGCCAATAAATGAATCAGAAGTGAGATCACCGACTAACTCTAAATGTATTGCTTTAGTGATGAAGCAAACAAAGAGTGAGATGTAACCTTTTACCTTTCTTGGTACTCTGCCAATTTTAACCTTAATATAGAACGGTCCTGCGTAATCGCAACCTACTTTACTGAAAGGACGTTGAAACTGTACTCTCTCTAGTGGCAAATCACTGATAAACTGTGTTTGAGTTGTTTTAGATAACAGAAAACATCGATGACACTTGTGTACTACACGCCTGGCAAGATTTCGAACTCCCAATATCCAGTATTCTTGTCTTAGCAAAAATATTAGGTGGCTTACCCCCGCATGAAAATAAGTCACATGTGCATATTTTACAATCATCTCAGTGATTACGTGCTTACTGGGTAAAATTATGGGGTGTTTTACTGAGAAAGATGCCATTGAATTTGAAATTTTCCCTCCTACCCTTAGTATACCGGAATCATCCAAAAATGGGGAGAGAGATGAAAGTTTACTTTTTTTACATAAGGTCCTCTGTTTTTGTATGGATAAGATTTCAGCCCGAAATATGTCCTTTTGAACGACTCCAACAATGTAGTTTTTGGCAACCATTAATTCAGTCGAACAAAGATATTTGTTGTAGTTTTCCCTTGCTGATAACCCAATGAATCGTAGACAGTATGCTGTAGACCGAACTAGACGTGACCAAAGAGATATATTTTTTAGGAGTCCTCCAAGTATGACATGATTATCTGTAAGTGTAAGATTTATATTAATAGATTCATATTGTTTCTTACGTTCTTCCAATCGTTCTTTGAGTGGTGTTTGTATGTTTATTTCTTTTGGCCAATCATCCTTTTCTAAAACCAACCAGGGTGGACCATTCCACCAGATGTTTAAAGATTTGAAAGTTATAGGTGAGACACCCCTTGAGGCAGGGTCTCTCTCCGATGTTCTGTTAGCCACATAAACTGACCAGCGCCTTGGAATTGATGACAACCAGTGTAAAACAATAGACGAGTCTGTCCACATCGTAACATTAGTCGAATCCATTTCCAAAGCTTTCAATACGTTATTCATTAGTCTACATAATAGTAAAGCACCACACAGTTCAAGGCGTGGCAAGGACACTTCCTTCAAAGGAGCCACGCGACTTTTGGCTGCAATCAATTTAACAGTAACTTTATCATTAAAGTTAGATCGGCAGTAAACTACTGCTGCATACGCATTTTGTGAAGCATCACAAAAACCGTGAAGTTCGTTTCTTCCATTAAGATACAACGCTCTTCTAGGTATATTCAAGTCGTTTAGGCAATGTATTGAATCACGAATGCTAGACCACTGAACTGCAATATCGTGAGGGATATCTTCCTTCCAATCGAGTTTGGTTAACCATAATTTTTGAAAAATTATCTTTATTGAAACAGTGCATGGTGTTAAAAAACCAAGAGGATCAAAAATACGAGTTGCATCTGACAAAAGTGATTGCTTGGTAACAACGGTGGTTGTTGATGGTGATATGCAGAATTCAAAATTATCATTCTTGGGGTTCCATTTCGGACCAAGTAATTTTAGCGATCTCGATTCTTCAAATGTAAGGGGATTCATTTCTCTTAAATGTTCAGGTATAGCGAATAAAATATCTTTGCAGTTACTACTCCACTTCCGCAAATTCATTCCAGCTGTTTTTAAAACATAAATAAGTTCTTTATGAATATCCAAAAGTTCATTTTTAGTTTCTGCACCAGTTATGACATCATCCATATAAAAATCATTATGTATGACTGCTGCAGCTTTGGGATGTTTGCTTTGAGATTGCTTTGCAAGTTCTTCCAATACTCTTACAGCAAGAAAGGGGGCGCAAGCTGTGCCATACGTGACAGTTTTAAGTCTGTAATGTTCTATAGGCTGATTTTCTGATGAACGCCATAAAATGCGTTGAAAGTCATGATGATTAGCATGAACCCAAATCATTCGATACATTTTCTCAATGTCTCCTGATATTATGTAATGATGACGACGAAATCGTACAAGAATGGCAAATAGATCTCGCAATAAAGATGGACCTATAAATAGGGTTTCATTAAGTGATGGATTCCTACCATGTTTTGCCGAAGCATCGAAGACGACTCGTAAACGGGTTGTTGTGCTGTCCGCTTTAAATACTGGATGGTGTGGCAAATAATAACATTCTTCAGAAACTTTGTTTACTTCACCCTCAGGCACCTTTTCCATGTGACCTAATGAAATATACTCATTAATAAATTGTGAATATTGGATTTTAAGTTCTTGGTTATAAGATAGTCTATGTTCTGTTGCTTTAAATCGCTTAAGTGCAACACTAAGTGAATCGCCAAAATCATTATTTTTAGATTTAAATGGTAGCTCAACACTAAATTTACCATCGCTATATCTTCGGTAAGTTTGAAGAAATGAATCTTCTGCGCCCTTTTCATCATCTGTTGGTTGTGGTGGGGGTAGTATCTCTTCAGTTTCCCAAAAATGAGTCAAAGCTTTATCCACGTCCATGTTGTTGAAAAAGATAGATACTGGTTGATTATCTAATGATTTTGTAAGATCACCTCCCACTATCCACCCCAGTGTTGTTTGAAACGCATTTAGTTTACCTTTGCCTATGATTTTCTTACCCTTTAAAATTTCAAAGAACTTGTCATTACCCAATAATATATCGATTGATGAGGGAATATAAAACGATGGGTCAGCTAGATCCAGTGACAAAAATGAAGAGTACTGTTCCTTTTCAAGAGAGTGTGATGGTAGAAGCGAAGATATTGTTGGCATAATAAGAGCACCAATGTCGAACGCTTCGTTTTCATTTATTTTTGATGTTATATGAAGAGAGACACAACCTTGAGATATTCCAGCAGAAGTGTTATCTAAACCATTAATTGGCACCCTTGCATGTGTTCGACGAAGACCTAAACGATGCACACATTTCTCAGAGATTATCGTTTTTTCTGATGCACTATCAAGCAATATACGGCATTGTTGTTGTTCCCCAAAGCAATCGCGAACATGACACAACGCTGTAGGTAAAAGGGTATTTATTTGTCTTACCGCATTAAAGTTAACATTTGCTGTGTTGTTTCGTATTTGGGCACACTCATCATGTAAAAGAGTATGGTGATATCTTTTACATAATTTGCATGTGAATTTCGAACGACAATTAAGAGAAATGTGACCTCTTTATAAACAATTAAAACAAATTCTATGTTTACTAACAAATTCTCTTCGCGATTGTGTATTCGAATTTAAAAAATCATTACATTGAAATAATTCGTGTATTCCGTTACATTTTATGCAATTTTTTGTTTCAACTATTGTTTGATAAGATTTGACTGCTCTATTTTCTTCCTTCGATTTTTGACTTGGAGTTGTCGATTCCAAAGCAATGCACGTGGTGTCTAGAAATTGCATAAAATCCTCTATTGTTGGAAAATTCATGTTCGATTTTGTGTATTTTGACCATTCTTGTATTGTAGTGTTATCCAATTTTGAAATAAGTATATGTAGTAACCACAAATCCCGTGTTTCTGCCTGAGAACCCAACGCTCGTAAACCCCTTATAACTTCGTCCGCTTTATCAAACATTTTCCGTAAAGCAAATGCATTTGGGCTACTTACCGATGTAATATTAAAGAATTTTTGATACGTATGTATTAGCTATTATTCCAAATTTGTTGTACCGATTGCATAATTTCTTCCACGATTCCGCATAATTTTCGTTTGATTCAGGTATTTGTCCAATAATCCCATAAGCATGCCCTTCAAGAAAGCTTTTTAATAACTGGAACTTTTGACATGGCGTGTATGAGGCATTGTTGTGAATAGAACTTACAAAAGAGTCGTGAAAAGATTTCCATTCAGTTAAATCGCCAGAGAAAGATTTGATCTTAAGCTTTGGAAGAAAATTTACATTTGATGAAGATACTTGCCTTGATATGTTGTTGAGTATCTCAGTTTGTGTTGATAATATTCCTGACATTGAGAGATTTGATTCTGCTTGTGAAACATTATGACCTGATGCCTGGTCCGTACTTTCAGCAATGTGTGCTCTGATTTTACACCGTGCAGCCAAAATTCGTGATTCATATTCTTCAGCGTCAGCTTCAATTTCTTCTACAAATGTTTCCTCACCATCACATTTTTCAATCATTTTAGACATTAGACTTATATAATCGTGCCAAAGCTCATCTAAACGCTCTAAACGACATTGCCAATCGATGAGGGGTGATTGAGTTTCAAAGAAGTTATAGATGCGTGTCAATGCTGATTTAAGTAGCGCTCGTTTTGTTTTTAGTACTTTCATTATAACCTTAATTAAATCACACTAATCCGGTTCGAAGGACCAACGAATTTAACTTAACCTCGTGGACTGTATATTCTAATAAAATACCGGTTGCAATTTTTGTAATCAATTATTTATTCAGAAATCAAAAATATGACTGCCTCGTTGAATTAAATAAATACAGTATTTATAGTTGTTCACAAAATTGAAGTTATGTGCAGTTATGATTATGACTCTCAATCGTCTGTTACATTAACAACAAATGTAATGAAACAACAAAAGAAGTATGAAAGCAAATTGTAGAAATAAAACTGGTTTTGGAGAATAATTAAATTTAGATAATACATAACGGATAGTACCAATTAAGGGTATTCACATTATTATTCAATTTTCATGGCTAATAGTAAACCACTCAATGTCAAAGGTGAAAACACATTTGATGGGGGAAGCAGCCAACCTAATAAAACATTTCGCCGCCACTGGAGAAAATTTTGATGCTGCATGGACTATCGTTGTAGATCGCTACAACAACAAAAGGTTGCTGGTCAGTAAACTAATTCAAGAGCTGATCGATGCACCAAACAAATCATCAAGCGACAACTATAAAACGTTGCATGACAAAACCTTGGAGTGTCTCTTAGCACTCAAAAACCTTCAAATAGACACATCAAGCTTGGACCCAATTCTACTCCATTTGCTGCTGAAAAGGCTAGATCAAGCCACACGCTTGCATTACGAACAAGCTCTACTGCAACCACGAGAAGTCCCGACAATCAAAGATTTTTTAAAATTCTTAGAAAACCACTTCCAATCTATGGAGGCGCTAGTGGAAAAGGAGAAATCAGCAGCCTCAAAGCCAAAGGTGTGCACTTCCATCACATCCAAAAACCATAACAATTTGTTTTGTATACTGTGCAAAAATGGCAACCACCCATTGTTTGCATGTAAAACGTTTCTTCAGTTGTCACCCTCATCACGACTTCGGTACGTTCAAGAACAAAAATGTTGTGTCAATTGTTTAAAACCTGGTCACAATGCGAGAAATTGTATATCAAGAAGTTGTACGAAGTGCACTAACAAGCACAACACATTCCTACATCTGGGAAATCCCAACCAGAACGTGAACAAATCGACATCAAAAACCAACCTCCCACACAACCATGTGTCTGAAGAACGCTTATCAATGGTCAGAAAGGCCACACCAATCAACCAGGACGCAGCATCACTAGCCGCAGCCAAACATTCCCAAACAAATAGCTACATTCTCCTCAGCACTGCAATGGTTAACATTATGGCAAACGGAAAAGAGGTACAATGCAGAGCAATTCTCGACTCTGGATCACAACTTAACCTTATCAGCGAACGCTTAATCAAACGCCTTGGAATTTCACCTAAGCCAGCTTCAATCTGTATCACTGGGATCGGATCAAGCAGTACAAAGGTACAACATAGAGTCAACGTCATATTACAGTCTAGAATCAGCAACTTCACCAAACGACTTGAAGCAGCCGTGCTCCCACACATAATTTCTCCTCAACCATCTCAAGCCATCAACACTGATCGCTGGCCAATTCCCAAAATTATTGTATTAGCCGATCCAGAATTCAACCGTCCTGACAAAATCGATGTCTTATTAGGTGCAGAGTTTTATCACCAGTTATTGGCGATAGGACAAATCAAACTGGCTAATAATCTACCTACACTACAAAATACTGCACTTGGTTGGGTCATTGCAGGCAAGGTTGGCACAAGTCAGTCATCAACTGCAACGTGTGGAATGTGTACCGAAGACGACATGAATCTAGAAGAATCCATTGCTCAACTCTGGGAGCTGGAGAACATTAAAAAGGCAGACAACCTGTCTGTTTCAGAAAAACAGTGCGAAAATCATTTCGCACAAACCCACACGATCGAAAAAAGTGGGAGATTTTCGGTCAAAATTCCATTTTGTGACAATCCAAATGCATTAGGGGAGTCGCATGGAATCGCATTCAACAGATTCCTATCACTGGAGCGCCACTTGGCAAAGGCCCCAGAGATAAAAACCCAATACGTACGCTTTATGGAAGAATATGAAGCCTTGGATAGATATAAACTCCACAATTGAACCAAGCTACTTCATTCCTCACCACTGCATATTGAGGCCCGAAAGCTCAGCAACTAAATTACGCGTGGTCTTCGATGCCTCCACTAAAACATCTTCAGGCTTATCACTGAACGATTTGATGCACACAGGACCCACAGTCCAAAGCGAGCTTTTTTCTATTCTACTTCATTTCCGCCTACCACGCTTTGTTTTCACGACCGACATTGAAAAAATATATCGGCAAATATTAATGCACCCAGAAGACAGAAAATTCCAAATCATTGTCTGGAGAAAGGATCCAACGAAGCCAACCAAATATTATCAACTCAACACAATTACCTATGGAACACGATCCGCACCATATTTGGCTACCAAATGTTTGGAGAAGATAGCTAAAGAAAACATGGCACAGTATCCATATGGAGCCTGATTCTTACTTGAAAATTTTTACGTAGATGATGGAATCGGCGGAGATGACAGTCTGAATACAACACTTAACATCCAACAGGAGTTGAAACACATCGTAAGTCAGCACGGTCTAATCCTACAAAAATGGAGCGCAAATCATCAGCAGCTACTTCAAAACATCACAGAAGAAGAACATGAAGTCAATATTGATTTTAATAATGAAAATAATCATGCAGTGAAAACCTTAGGCTTAACATGGATGCCAAAAATTGACAAATTCTGTGTTAAGGTGTGCTTGGGGGATATCAAACATGTCGCCAAGCGAACTGTTACGTCAGATTCAGCTAAACTCTTTGATCCTTTGGGAGTACTAGCACCAATTGTTGTCACTGCCAAAATGTTTATTCAAGATCTTTGGCAGAAGATACTGACATGGGATGAGGCATTGCCAGCAGAACTGCATATGAGATGGACGACCTTTCGCAATGAGTTGGAACATGCAAATAATATGAAATTTTCTCGGCATATTATCGAAGGGCATGTATCATCAAAAATACAAATTCATGCTTTTGCAGATGCTTCAGAAAGGGCATATGGCGCAGCAATTTACATCAGATCAGTCATCAAAAACAACCAGGTAATAGTGAGGCTACTATGTGCAAAGTCAAGAGTAGCACCCTTAAAACAACAAACTCTCCCTCGTCTTGAGCTCTGCGCTGCTTTGTTATGCGCTCAACTAACAGCAAGGGTAAAAAGGGATCTGAAGCTTGAAAATGTATCCACGCACTTGTGGACAGATTCGGAAATTGTCTTGGCTTGGATTAACTCTCAGTCATCATGCTACCAAACATTTGTGGCCAACCGGATAGCTGCAATACAGGAATTATCCTTAGCTGAACAGTGGCGTCATGTAAAATCAAAAGACAATCCTGCCGACGTCCTATCACGTGGAATTTCTCCAAGGAAATTGGCAACATGCACCTTATGGTTCTACGGACCCATATTTCTACATGGTACGGAAGAAATTTGGCCACAAAAATACTCCAAGCTTCACACAATATCTAACCACGAGACTTATATGGAACGAAAGAAAGTCACTGCAATAACAACAGCAAGTGACACTTCATCAAGCATAATCTACAAAATACAACGAACTGTTGGTTATATCTTGAGATTCATTAACAACACAAGGAAGCATAAACAACAATCGTGCAATGCAACAATCAGATTTCGAAGATGACTTAAGGCATTTTAAAATACATAACGAAGTAAGCAAAAATAGTCCATACACCAATCTGACTCCATTTGTGGATACTAATGGCATCATCAGAGTGGGAGGACGGTTAGACTCATCAATGCTTCCGTACGATGCCAGGCACCCAATTTTAATTCCTTACAATGACCCAATATCAAAAATACTCATGGAAATGATACACAGAAAAAATCGACATTGTGGCCCTCAAGCACTTTTGGCGCATGTAAGACAAAGATTTTGGGCAGTTAAGGGGAAGACGGCAGCACGATCAATTGTGCAACATTGCATAAGATGCACCAGAGCCAAACCAAAATTACTTAATCAAATCATGGGTAATCTGCCACCAACACGTGTTACCCCAGCTCGACCATTTATCAATGCCGGCGTTGACTTTCGTGGACCATTTTGGGTTCATTATAAAGTGAGAGGAAAGAAACCTTATAAAGCATTTTGCTGCTTTGCTACTAAGGCAGTGCACTTGGAACTAGTTAGCGACTTGACCACTGAAGCATACATCGGAGCACTAAAACGGTTCATAAGCATTCGAGGACATTGCAAAAATTTATACTGGGACAACGCAACAAATTTCGTTGGCGCAAAAAATCAACTTCAAGAACTATCAGAAGCAATTCATGCGAATTCAGCTCAAGAGACAATCGATAAAGAATGCACATCCAGGGGCATAACATTCCACTTCATACCACCACGAGCACCTCACTTTGGAGGCTTGTGGGAAGCCGCGGTCAAATCTACAAAGCATCATCTAGTCAGAAGCGTAGCAACAGCGTCTTTGACTTACGAAGAGCTCGACACCGTGGTAATTGAAATTGAGGGTATTCTCAATTCATGACCAATTAGCCCAACGTCAAACAACCCGAACGATTTGGCTGCTCTGACACCTGGTCACTTTCTAATTGGAGAACCGCTGAACGCTCAAATCGATTTTAATTCTACAGAAACACGGCCCAGCCTCTTAACCAGATGGAAATTAGTCACTCACCTGAAGGAGCAGTTCTGGAAGCGATGGTCACGGGAGTATTTATGCGAACTGCAGTATCGGCATAAATGGAAAACAGAAAAGGTCAACATCAAACCTGGAGATATGGTTATAATAAAGGAAGACAACACAACACCACAGCAATGTGGCTGTTGGGAAGGGTTGTAAAGGTACATCAAGGAGATGATGGAGCAGTTAGAGTGGTTGACATAAAAACATCAAACGGCACTTGGAGAAGGCCAATTGCTCGATTAGCCCCCATTACCACTAACCAATACGGAATCTGGTGAAACATCTAATCAGAGTGATTCCAGTGAGACGAATAGTTCCTATCTGAATAAGTTAAGTCAAGTAAACATTTGCCAAAAGGAGATTCCTGAATGTTCGAAGAAAAAAAGGCGCACTTCCATAACACAATACGTCTTCACTGCCATCATGGCCCTTATTCTACTCCCATTGGTATTAGGAGCACAACTATCTAACAAACAGTTTGGAACACAGTTGGGCATACATTTTGATTGAATCGGAAAAGCGGCTGTTTCATCCACAGAATAGCAGCTGCTAATTTATTACGACTTAGAAGAATTTTGGTCAGAATCAACAATATTCTCACAAGGAACCAAAACACTAGACCGTTTATGCGAGAATATTCAAGAAAAGGTGATATGTACAAACCTGGTCAAATATTTTAAACACACTGAAGCTGAATTTACTATGGATAGTACTCTCCTCTCGGGGATAATACACAAGAGAGCCGCAATTGATTTGGTCGGAAATATTATGCATTCACTATTTGGGGTGTTGGATTCCGAATACGCTAAAGACATGGCGCAAACAATTGCGAAAGTCAAAGAAAATGAAGCACATCTGCTCCAGCTATTGAAATATCAAACTTCTTCTATTGACTCCTCAATCAACATCATGAAGTCAGACCAAGAGACAGTAAAAAAGAAATTTGACCAAATCGGTCAACAAATATCGCAAATATACAACAAGATACATAACGATAGTGAAGAACAACATTAAGAAAAAATTTACCGCACCTTTGCATCACTATGTATTCAACTCACAATAACAGCAGCAAATTTACAACGTACACAGTCTACAATACTTGACATTCTGACAAACACTCACCATGGTATTATCAGTCCATTAATTTTGACACCCAATCAGTTGCAGCAGGAAGTAGCAAAAATAAAATTCCATTTGCCTAAATCACTTGAATTACCTGTACAACAGGAAGATGTTTTACAATTGTACAAACTTATGAGGGTCAAAGGAGGACTCACGAAAAACACAGTAATTTTTAGCATCTCTCTACCATTAGTTGAACATGACCAGTTTGAATTCTTCAACCTTATTCCAGTGCCGAACTGGATCAACAACACACTGGTATCAATAAAGCCGTGTGCTGCTATTCTGGCCATCAATATCGTTCGCAACCAATATTTCACTATCAGTGATGCTGAATTTAACTTGTGCTCACTCATTAACAAAGACAGGTATCTTTGCCCCAAGGACCAAATCCGATACGAACAAGGCTCGTCAACATGCTCCTGTGAAATTAACTTATTCCACAACCAAACTCAGTCGGGCTGTCCAGTGCAGCAAATAAAAGGCACCGCCACATGGATACCTCTCCGACATCACAACAAATGGATCTACGCAATGCAATTTCCGTCTAGTGCAACCGCAGTATGTAGAAAAGAGATTACACAATTAACTCTCAAAGGATCAGGCTTACTTACCCTGGAACCAGAATGCACACTCAAACATAAATTTATGACCGTGGAAGGACAACAAATGATCACCAGTTCCCTGCAAACATCATATACTAGTCTTTGGGAAATCACCGAACAAACCCATGTAAAACGTTTAAAACCATTGCTGAATGAAATACAAACAAACGAATACCTATCTCAAATATAAAACTAAACAACTTTACAAACGTCATTGGCAGCACAAGAAGTACTCCAACTACCAAATGGAATTGAAGCCCACAATTACCACCATGTGACGGTCGGTTACTCAGCATTGATCATCAATGGCTGCATCGGAATGTATCTAATAATCAAACAAAATTCCAAACATCATCCAACTCCAGCTCCGCGTCATCAACACACAACGTCTGATTTCACAGTACACATATAACAACTATCAGCAACCATCCACGAAATGAAACTACAAACAAAATTCAACACAGCCTCTCTTCAGATGACCAAGAAATGCCAGATCAACACATAGAAGCAACCTAAAACACATTGATGAGCTCTACTCAACGGGGGGAGCATGTTTATACATATTCTTATATTCAATTTTTATTTTGTATATCAAAAAGAAATGCGTAACTTTGCTATTGCTCATTTTTTGTTTATGTAAAAACAAGTTCATTTTAATTTTATGTTAACATAGCATTACTAAGTCCATTCATCTGTTTTTTTGTTTTTATGTGAAAACAATTTTATTTAATTTTATGTTAACATGGCATTAATAAGTTTGTTCCTCTGTTTTGTTTTTTAGGTGAAAACAATTTTATTTTATTTTTTATGTTAACACAGCATTAACAAGTTCATTAGTCCAATGACCAAAATAAACAATTGCAGCAATAGCGTCATCGATTTAAACAAACAATTTTTTTGCTTATGTTGTATTAATGTTGAATTAAAGAGAATGGCAATTTTAGCAAAATTAGTATATAAGTATGAAATTTTTAAATAAAAAGAAGATTCATGTTTTGCAACCCAAAGCGTAGAGTTTAATTTAAACGGAAAGACACGGTTTAAGTGCCGATTGTTTTACCAAAAAAAAAAACTACATTCAATTCAGTTTATGTGCTGATATTGAAAACGATTTTATAATTTCACAACTCAGTGAATTGAACACTAATGAAATGTAATCAACAGTGCAAGCTCCTAGTTTTTTGGAGTACTCAAATCAGCATGCGGAAGACATTAAAAACAGCATTAGCAACAGTATTTTTGAATGAAGTTATGGATCTTTGTTGAGAAAAAACAAACTTATATGTTGAAATGTCTACGTTTGGACCCACCTCAGATTTAATGAAGGAATCAACATCTTCAGTAGTTGTATTAAAGTGCAGCCTCGAGATAAAAACAGTTTTTAGGAGGTAAAGCTCCTAGCATATTATTTATAGTTTGACTATTATTGAAAACGGGAACAGGGTTATTTAAGGCAATTTCAGGTTGATTTTGGGCAATATCGGCATAACTCAAAGGAATAGCAGGATCCTTAGTATTATTTATAATTGAACGTGAGTCAGGTATGGAAGAACCAGAAGTAACAGAAACCGCAACAGGATAATTGTTTTTTTCTTTTGTAGCATTTATTGATGATTTACGGCGTTTCGGTGAAGATTTAGGAAGAGATTTTAAATTATCTAATGATTTCAAATCATCAAATAATTTTCCATGTTCATTAATGAGATTAGTTAAATCCGACGCTTCTTCTTGGATATTGAGAAATTCTTTTTTGTATCTTGGAAGAAGCGATAAAAACTTACGCCGATTTTTCTACACTTATAGCAACACCAATGTGAACCTTTGTTATTGGTTATAGCATCCGCAACTAACTCGGAAAGACTACTACATTTAAGATGCCAAAGTTCATGACAAGACCAACAATCGATCATCCTTTCCCCATCATCCTTAATGGAACAAGTGTTTATTAAACAGGACATTTTCATTATATAAACTGATTTATTTCGATTCCCAAATGTAACTAACAATTACTTATAGAACAAAGAGAATAGTGTTTAGCGTTAAAAAAAAGCGAGTTAGTATTTAATTTTGCTCCATCTGGTCAGATCAAACTGTTACTGCAATGCGAACCACATAAAATGGTAGTCAACTATATACAAATTTCGATGAGATATTATTAAAACAAAGCAAACTAAATAACAAAACATATTATTAAAAATACTTTACTTTCAGTTATGATTAATAATACATATGTATATTCGCTTTCTTCAGATACAGTTTGAAGAATAGATTCATTTATCCTTTGAACAACATTAATACATTGCTTATTTTTAGCTGATTACATTTAAAAATATAAATTTTTAGGAAACTTGCTATAAACTTATAGAAATAACTAGATACTTGGTGCCAAACTTGGTAGCATCGTATAAACAAGTGTGTTTAAGTATAAATACTTAAAAATGTGAAACCGTTAAGATTTTAAATGAATCTAGAACTATTCATAATCAAATAAAGGTTACAAATTTTCTTTAAAAATTGGGTGTTGTTGCCGTTCTTGTAAATGAATTAAAGCTGTTTGCTTAAAAAAACAACTACATAATAAGAGATAATATTTTATTTTTTTGCTTTTTTTTTCAAATCAAAGAAAACATTTCAGAAACAATAAAAACTTTATGCTATGCATCGAGATCGTATATTACAAAACGGGATAATATGAAAATTTCATTAAACAGATTAGCCAGAAAATCAATCATAGCTTAATATCTTTTCCGTGGTATGTTCCAACCCCTTTCCCTTCAATATCTTCTAATACATAGTAACAATTACCTAACTTTTTCTGAATTCGGGCTTTGATAAACAGAGGGCTTAGTTTTGCATTAAACTTTTGCTCGGCATTGCTTTGAGCAAAATTTCGCCTATAAACCTCCTGACCGACTGAGTAACTTATTGGTCGCGCTCGTAAATTGTACTGCTTAACATTTGTTTCATATGCCTTTCTTATATTTGAAGACACCTGATCTCTAAGTAACGTTAGTTTATCATCACGCTGAATTTTTAAATCTGGTTCTCCTAACGATTGAATATCTTTTAGCAGTTTATATGAAGATGCATGCGTTATCATATCAAACCCATATAACACATGGTAGGGTGAACATCCAATAGAGCTATGTATAGCATTGCGAAGGGCGCAACTGATTGACGAAATATTTTCATCCCATTCCCGATGATCTTTTTTCAGATAGGCCCTAATGGCTGCAATTACGGATCTATTAACTCTTTCTGAAGCGTTACTTTGTGGTGAATATAAAGCCGTATATGTGTGGGGCACTCCGTACGTTGTAAGAAATCCATTAAATTCTTTACACTTGAATTGGCTACCATTATCGCTTATAATTATCTCAGGCACTCCATAGTGATGAAAAATTTGCTTTTCTAAAAATTCAGTTACAACAGAAGATGTAAATTTTTTTATTGGACATAGCCAATGGTATTTGGAAAAGTGATCCAGCACAATCAACAATCCAATAAACCCCTTCCTGCTTCTAGGATATGGTCCTAAAAGGTCAATGTATAAGCGTTGAAATGGCCTTTGTGAAGATGCCCTTTTTCCCATTTCCGGAGTAAGTGTTTTATTGGTTGCCTTTGTACGTTTGCATATATCACAATTTCTAACATAATTCCTAACCTCTGTTCCTAGTTTTGGCCAAAAGAAATTTCTTCGGATTAAATGCAATGTTTTTCCGATACCTCCATGAGCAGCTATTACTGAGTCGTGATATCTTTTAAGAATTTCCGGTCTTAATTTTTCAGGAACCCATAATTTCCATGTATTTTCATCAATATCATCAATACCTGTGGCAAAATTTGTTCGGATATATATATATCTATCAATTATTTTAATATCAGGATATTGGCTTTCATTTTCTATAAATTTGTTTTTTAAATTTACGTAACTTTCGTCTAAAAAATTTACAGACTCTAGATCAATTTCCGGACTTGCTAAAGCTAAAGAAGCTATCTCACATTCATGCATTCGGCTTAAGGCATTGGGTACTATATTTTCCTTACCCTTTCTATGTGTAATGGAAAACTTATAAGATTGCAGTTTTAGAACCCATCTTGCCAGCCTTCCTTTCAGATTCTGCTGTCGCCTTAGCCACACTAAGCTACTGTGGTCTGTAATGACCTCAAATTCTTGAAGCTCTAGATAGCATCGAAACTTTTCTATGGCTTCTATAGCCGCTAAGCACTCTTTTTCAGTTACGGAGTAATTTCTTTGAGCTGAATTAAGTTTTTTGGACATAAACGCTATGGGATTTTCTTCGCCATCTTCCCCTAACTGAACTAACACAGCTCCTATTCCAAAGTCACTTGCATCGCAATGAACATAAAACTTTTTGGAAAAATTTGGATTTTTTAATACAGGTGCACTAGTTAATAAAGTTTTAATTCTTTCAAATGCTGCATTTGCAGATTCCGTCCATTCAAACTTTTTCTTTTTCGAAAGAACTTCCGTGATTGGATGAGTAACATCCGCAAAATTAGATATAAATCTCCTGTACCAACCCGTTAATCCAAGGAAACCTCTTACTTGTTTTAATGTTTTAGGTATTGGCCAGTTTAAAATAGATTCTATTTTTGCCGGGTCTGTTGAAATTCCCCCATCACCAATGATATATCCTAGATATTGTACACGTTTGACACAAAATTTGCTTTTATTTATATTCAAAGTTAAATTAGCCTTCTTAAATTGTTCAGCGAGTCGCAAAAGAATAGAGAGGTGATTTTCAAAGGTATCCGACACGACACAAACGTCATCGAGGTACCCAAAAACTGAGTGTTTCAAATCTGGTGGAATGATAGTGTCCATAAGTCGGCACATAGTTTGAGGAGCCGTGCACAAACCAAAAGGCATTACTGTAAATTGGTACAGTGGTCTCCCCGGTATAGTAAATGCGGTTATTTGCTTAGACTCTTCGTCCAAAGCAATTTGCCAATACGCGTCCTTTAAATCTATTTTACTGATTATATTAGCTTTGGGCAAACGTGCAAAGATTCCTTCTATGTTTGGAAGAGGGTACGCATCTTTTGTGGTTACTTCATTGATTTTCCTGGCATCGAGACATAACCTCACCTTCCCTGGCTTGATGACCATCCTCATTGGCGAACTCCATGCGCTGTTACTATTTTCAATAACTCCTAAATCAACCATTCTATCAATCTCGGTGTACATTAACTTCTCTACTGCTGGTGATACAGGATAAAACCTTTGTTTTATAGGTTTAGCATTACCTACATCTATACTGTGTTTAATCAATGATGTTCGACCTAGCCCTTGCTTTTCAAAACTTGGGTAAAAAGACTTGACCATATCTAACTGTTGTTGTTGGATAATTGTTAAAGGGTAATTTTCTGTAGTTTCTTTTTCAGTCACTACTTTTGTATTTAAAGTTACACCAGAAATAATATTGTTCATTAGTCCAAAAGAGCGCCAAAAATCTAACCCTAATATAAGACGTTGATTAAGCGTTGGGACAATATATAACACCATTTTATTGATCTGGTTCTTATACGACATCTCCACTTCAATTAAACCTATAACACCCTGTGGTTTACCATCGGCAGTACAAACGGTTGATTTAATTGTTTTATATCCTGGATGTTCTGAAAATTTCTCTAAAGCTAAATCCTTACCTATACAACTTATATTTGCTCCTGTATCTAGCAATCCTAACTCTATCTTATTAAAAAAACTAACTTCGGCATATAATCTACCATCTAATTCAGAATTTATAATGGACGAGATGACCAATCGTTGCGCCTGCTTAATTTTGTTATAAAAATTCCTCATACGTATACTAGATCTATTATATTTTTTAACTAACTTTTTATCTAGTTTTCTATCATTAAAAATTCTAAACCTAGCTTTTACATAATCCTTCATTCTTTCATGTAAAGGACGAATTTTATATAATTTTTGATTATTTAGTATTAATTCGTTATTTATATTTCGGTTATTTTCTAGAATTTTGATTCTATTTCCTAAAAATTCATTTTCATTACTAATATTATACTTTATATTTTCATTCCTATCCTGGAAACTTTCCTTATGTTTAAAAATTTCCTTATTTTTCGATTCTATACTAGCATGGGCTATTTCGGCAATCGATTGTTGTGAGGACCCTGATAGTTTTTTGAATTTCTGGGATTATTTGCGCATTTCGCACATTGTGGTTTATAAACATTTTTAAGACCACATCCATAGCAGAATATTTGACGATCTTTAAGACACATATCCCAGAAATGTCCTTCTTCTCCACAATTCCAGCATTGGAATTAATTCTTCGTCCTCTAAAGGAAGAGATAACCTGCCTATAATTTCATTGATAGCATCATAAAACGCTTCAAATGACTCCGCTGGTTTTTGCTTGCGATTGTGAAGCTCTTCGCGTATATCAAAAGTTGTCCTGAAATCTTTGTAATCTTTTTTCAGCTCTGCACAGAATGATTCCCATACAATTCTCGTAACTGTTTTACGGTATCGCCAGTACCAGTCTTTGGCTTTACCTGTCAATAAAACATGCAAGTTTTTGGCAACACTGTCATCAAAATTTCCATGGAAGGTTTCTTCAACTAGACATTTGATCCTATATAAGAACTCCTCACAACGTAGGCCATTTGATGAGCCATCAAATCTTACGTTCCAACTATGAATTATAGTCGTTATTTTGTCCGGATTCATTCTTAATCGATTATCAGCATAATTAGTGAAATTTTGCTCTCGAGCATGAAAAACATTTGAATCAAGCGGTTGCTGTCGCATAGCCTGCAGTGGTACTTCTTGTTCTGATTGGTGTAATTGCAAAGGAGAAATATTCATCTGCGACAAAATACGCTGAACGGTAGATTCAATCATCTGAGACATACGCCCAATATTACGATTGCCTCGTCTTCCTCGATTTGATTGCATTGTCGTATTTTGCGTTATATTGTGTGCATTTTGTGAGTTGTTGTGGTCATTTACTGAATTATTTAAATCTAATAATGGTTCCTGTACACTTACATTTTCAGATTCCTCAATTTGATTAACCTGAGACACACATGCATCATTCTGCTTATTAGAACCTCTCGTATTATACGTTTTAACTGCGGACCCACGACCTCTACCGCGGATATTAGTACTTTTTGGCCTGGTTTTTGGTTTCGACCCAAAAGGAACTAATTGTCTTTCGTGACACAATCTTTTACAATTTGGACATTCGTTTGAACCACTTAACCATTTTACAATACATTCTTTATGAAATGTATGTTTGCAATTAGTTGAAAGGCATTCACCAGGATTTAACATTTCCTGTTCACATAATGAACATGCAAGGCCTAAAAATGATTCTGACAACGCAGGAATATCCTCTGTACTACGCAAAACCGCCATTATGCTTATATATAGAGAGCACTTAAATTTAAATTATTCCCGAATCACTCTAAAAACTTACTTTAAAAAAAAAAAAAATTTTATCTGTGTTAGATTACAAATAAAATTGCGAAATAAAATTTTCTTCTTCCAATTATTCAACGAAATATATTATTTGCAAATGCAACATTAATATAGATAACTTTCATTAAATCTGATGGATTGAGTATCTCTTTAAAGGGATACTAAACTATGCTTATAGTATTACTATTTTTTCAATTTGAAAAATAAAAAAAATAAAAAAAATATTGGATAATAATATTTGTTTTAATATAAGACTTCCTTTCTCTACGGCTGAGAAAAAAAATATAACAAAAAAATAAAATCCCAAAAATTTTAACTTTTGGAACAAAAAAAATCCACATAAAATACTGTAAAAAAATAAAATATGGGCTATTGTATTGACTGATATATTGATTTTGCTTTTTATGATATACCCTTATTAAGTATCATTTGACGGATTAAAACTCGCCGTATACAGCAACATTTTAATATTCCAAGAAAAATTATCCAAATAAAAATATTACTATAAAAAACAACATCAAAAATCCTCGAAAGATTTAAAAGAATTACTTTAAGAAAGACAAGAAATCGCAAAAGAACCTTAATTGCCAAATCTATCCGTTCTACAAACATCCGTTCTACAAACACAGACAGTCGAATTCCACGAAGGGTTTTAAAATTTATTGCGACTTAACGAGTTTAATTAAAAATTAATTTTTTAAACACCCGATATTTGCAAAGATATTTTAACTGAAAAAGTGTTTATGCACACAAGTAAACTTGCTACACGGGAGAAAAAAAATAAATACCTTATCATAGATAGTTTATTTAAATACATCCCCTTGATTGAGACATGACTCCTCGCCAGAATTATCCATCTAGAACACATAACCTAACGAAGTAATCATACCCCACGTTGGGCGCCATTTTTGTAATGTGCATGTTGTTGGGAGGAAGCTTTATCAAATGAAAAGTACGAAATAAGATAATACATACTAAGTTAAATTTCTAAAAGCCCAACTAACAAAGATGATATAAGAAAATTAAGGGGCTCTAATAATCATCATAGAAAATTGCATTTAGAGATTCTGAGAAAACTACGCAACATATCTAAGCCACGAAATAACATCCTATCGTTCTATGTGATTAAAATTCCTTATCTTTGTTTGAACGATCAAGGGTCGGTGGGACCCGTCTTTCCGCTAGCTTCAGTGGTTGGGGAGGTTCTTGACCCTTATCGAACAAATCACACATCTACATTTATTATTACAGAGTCCCTGGTTAAGTGGTTGCTAATCAAAGTGAAATATGGTATGGTAAACTAAACTATTGCCCCAATGGATTAAAATATATTAAAGGAGGAAGTTAAAAGTAGGGGGTATTAAATGTGGAAATTTTAAGATGAGGATGATATTAATTCCTCTGGGATCACAACCCACACCGACCTATGTCTCTCATTGTCCTAATATTGTATAGAGAGACCCAAAATTGGTGTTATAAGTTCCTCAACCGTAAAAGGAAAAGTCTGTTGATTTTTTTATTCACACATCCTTATATGTTTTATTTAAATTCAATTCAAGTCTTATTCATTTTTTTGACTTATTAAAGAAATTGTAAATTTTCAAATTAGATTAATAGCACCCTATTCCAAATTACAGATGCTAAATTATTTTAACTTATATCAAAATCAATTGGAAAATACGTTTATATCAAAAGAGAATCAATGTATAAAAGGTATTTACATATTTGGTTGAATTGTAATTACGTAATTATATAAAAAAAATGCTATAGACTTGCACGCAGTCTCGAGTTATAATTTGCACAGGATTTTAGTAAATGCATCATCGAAAAAAAATAAACGTAATGAATTAAAATGTAGTTTAGTTTTGCTATTTATTTTCATGAAACCAACGCGATTCGTAACTGATATTTATGAACGATGCTGTAGAGCGCATGAAAATATTTGATTTGTTCCGACTATCACTTTGTCTCTTTCTTTTTTTTTTTTTTTTTTTTGGTGTTTCAATTAGTGGAGAGATTTAATTTAGAAAAAGTTCTCAATTACTTCTTCTTCCTCTTCTGGCGAAGCATTAAGAAAATATAATGTGTAAAAAATACAAAAAAAAATTTTCCATAATCAAATTGTTTTTATATTTTATTTTTAACTTCATACATTTCTTCAATATATGTATGTACATACATATTCATTTGAAACAGTTTTATTTATTTGTTTTTTTTTTTTGTTGTATTAAAAAAAAACAATTTGATTTATTTGGAAACTTTTGGTTTTTGTTTTTCCATGTTAAACATATGAAAGTAAAAAGATGCTCAATGCAATTATTTTTAATATTATCAAAATTTTAATAAAATTTTAAAATTTGAAATTTGTTAACTAGATGCTTCTATCCTTTTTTTCTTAGAGCATGTTTTTACTTAAAAAAAACAAAACAACAAATATCACTTACTTGCAAGTCGCCGAAAGATCTTCCATGAACTGCTAGGTATAAGAACAGAGGATTTCCATTGATTGTTGTTTTATTGATCTGGTTTAACATGGTTTCGTTGATTTCTTACATTCTTCCTTCACCACTTGATTTTTTTTTTGTCGTTGTACACATCATTTATATTTTCTTGTTAATTAACAGTGGTTTGGATAGAACAAATTTAGCACAAGCAATTTAATAATATATAAATTTTAGTGTTGCTCATTTATCAAATCTTTTTTGAAATTATTACTTTATTAATATTTTGTGTATGACTCCCAAAACCACTGTATCACTCCACTAATTTAATAACTTTGTTATTTGTTGTTTTATTTCATATTATATTTTTTTGTTTTTCGTACCCGGAATATGGGCACTAATACACTATTTTACTTTAGTTTTGTTTGTTTAGTTTTTTTTTCTGTTTTACAATAACTAAATTTTTTTTTAATGAAACTCTTTTTCTACACCGAAATCACTGTGCAATATATAACGACCCGAGTGCAATATTATATTAAAGTTTTTTAGATTAATTTTAACACATATTCACAAATTTAAGGTGGAATAACTAATTTATATATATATAATTTTTTTTTAACCACTTATTTAAAGATTTTAGCAAGACTTTAGATGCTGTGTCCTTTAGTTCTTAATCCAATTTGTTCTTGACATAACTCTAGTAAGTATGTCGTTGTTTCAAGTTCACTTATTAACTTAAGTAGGTAATTTCTATTAATGTCATCGAATAAAACGGGACTATTGGAGTTTTCTGTATATCCTCTTTCATCTAGTCTTCGCTCTTTCTCAATGGAGGAGAGTTTATTCCAATAATTGGAAGTGAGATCTGATATAAAACAAGAATAATGGTTTTAACAAAAGCATCACTATTTATGATTCGTGTAATTACCTCTTTTCTTTGAAATATAACCTAAATCTGGATTTTGTCTTCTTAAATTAACCCTTAAATGGGCGTAAAGCCTTGCTAATTCTTCTTTATTAATATTTTCCAATTTTTCTGGTCAAATTGAAAATAAAAACCTTTCCGAGTAGAAATCAGAAAATTTCACCAAATAAACGTAGCCACAATTGATATGGAAATCCAGAAAACAAGCTAGAAAATGTAATTTTCTTATTATATATATATAAACATATATATATATTTTTGCATCGAAATAAATTATTTTTTGCTAACATGTGGGTTAATTAACTTACTTTGATATGAACATCTGTGTAAAAAATGTGGGACTTTTATAATAATTTAAGTTCCCAATTTATGGTATTTTCATATTTAGAAGTACCCTAGCATTATTATTTTAAATAAATTTAATTTAATTAGTTGTTAAGGATGTAACAAAAAACGCATTTTTATATTACCTGGGAAATTAATTGCGATGTCTTAGCTTCAAAAGTTATAATATTTGACCACTTAACGATGTTGCTGGTTCAAGATTAAAAACGGAAAAGGATGAATATTTCCTTTTTGCCGACTACCTCAACTTTGTGAAAAGTTCGTTTAGCAACAGAATCCAATTTTTAGGAAACTTGCTATAAACTTATAGAAATAACTAGATACTTGGTGCCAAACTTGGTAGCATCGTATAAACAAGTGTGTTTAAGTATAAATACTTAAAAATGTGAAACCGTTAAGATTTTAAATGAATCTAGAACTATTCATAATCAAATAAAGGTTACAAATTTTCTTTAAAAATTGGGTGTTGTTGCCGTTCTTGTAAATGAATTAAAGCTGTTTGCTTAAAAAAACAACTACATAATAAGAGATAATATTTTATTTTTTTGCTTTTTTTTCAAATCAAAGAAAACATTTCAGAAACAATAAAAACTTTATGCTGTGCATCGAGATCGTATATTACAATTTATATTTATATTTATATTTATATTTATATTTATATTTATATTTATATTTATATTTATATTTATATTTACATTTATATTTATATTTATATTTATATTTATATTTACATTTATATTTATATTTATATTTATATTTATATTTATATTTATATTTATATTTATATTTATATTTATATTTATATTTATATTTATATTTATATTTATATTTATATTTATATTTATATTTATATTTATATTTATATTTATATTTATATTTATATTTATATTTATATTTATATTTATATTTATATTTATATTTATATTTATATTTATATTTATATTTATATTTATATTTATATTTATATTTATATTTATATTTATATTTATATTTATATTTATATTTATATTTATATTTATATTTATATTTATATTTATATTTATATTTATATTTATATTTATATTTATATTTATATTTATATTTATATTTATATTTATATTTATATTTATATTTATATTTATATTTATATTTATATTTATATTTATATTTATATTTATATTTATATTTATATTTATATTTATATTTATATTTATATTTATATTTATATTTATATTTATATTTATATTTATATTTATATTTATATTTATATTTATATTTATATTTATATTTATATTTATATTTATATTTATATTTATATTTATATTTATATTTATATTTATATTTATATTTATATTTATATTTATATTTATATTTATATTTATATTTATATTTATATTTATATTTATATTTATATTTATATTTATATTTATATTTATATTTATATTTATATTTATATTTATATTTATATTTATATTTATATTTATATTTATATTTATATTTATATTTATATTTATATTTATATTTATATTTATATTTATATTTATATTTATATTTATATTTATATTTATATTTATATTTATATTTATATTTATATTTATATTTATATTTATATTTATATTTATATTTATATTTATATTTATATTTATATTTATATTTATATTTATATTTATATTTATATTTATATTTATATTTATATTTATATTTATATTTATATTTATATTTATATTTATATTTATATTTATATTTATATTTATATTTATATTTATATTTATATTTATATTTATATTTATATTTATATTTATATTTATATTTATATTTATATTTATATTTATATTTATATTTATATTTATATTTATATTTATATTTATATTTATATTTATATTTATATTTATATTTATATTTATATTTATATTTATATTTATATTTATATTTATATTTATATTTATATTTATATTTATATTTATATTTATATTTATATTTATATTTATATTTATATTTATATTTATATTTATATTTATATTTATATTTATATTTATATTTATATTTATATTTATATTTATATTTATATTTATATTTATATTTATATTTATATTTATATTTATATTTATATTTATATTTATATTTATATTTATATTTATATTTATATTTATATTTATATTTATATTTATATTTATATTTATATTTATATTTATATTTATATTTATATTTATATTTATATTTATATTTATATTTATATTTATATTTATATTTATATTTATATTTATATTTATATTTATATTTATATTTATATTTATATTTATATTTATATTTATATTTATATTTATATTTATATTTATATTTATATTTATATTTATATTTATATTTATATTTATATTTATATTTATATTTATATTTATATTTATATTTATATTTATATTTATATTTATATTTATATTTATATTTATATTTATATTTATATTTATATTTATATTTATATTTATATTTATATTTATATTTATATTTATATTTATATTTATATTTATATTTATATTTATATTTATATTTATATTTATATTTATATTTATATTTATATTTATATTTATATTTATATTTATATTTATATTTATATTTATATTTATATTTATATTTATATTTATATTTATATTTATATTTATATTTATATTTATATTTATATTTATATTTATATTTATATTTATATTTATATTTATATTTATATTTATATTTATATTTATATTTATATTTATATTTATATTTATATTTATATTTATATTTATATTTATATTTATATTTATATTTATATTTATATTTATATTTATATTTATATTTATATTTATATTTATATTTATATTTATATTTATATTTATATTTATATTTATATTTATATTTATATTTATATTTATATTTATATTTATATTTATATTTATATTTATATTTATATTTATATTTATATTTATATTTATATTTATATTTATATTTATATTTATATTTATATTTATATTTATATTTATATTTATATTTATATTTATATTTATATTTATATTTATATTTATATTTATATTTATATTTATATTTATATTTATATTTATATTTATATTTATATTTATATTTATATTTATATTTATATTTATATTTATATTTATATTTATATTTATATTTATATTTATATTTATATTTATATTTATATTTATATTTATATTTATATTTATATTTATATTTATATTTATATTTATATTTATATTTATATTTATATTTATATTTATATTTATATTTATATTTATATTTATATTTATATTTATATTTATATTTATATTTATATTTATATTTATATTTATATTTATATTTATATTTATATTTATATTTATATTTATATTTATATTTATATTTATATTTATATTTATATTTATATTTATATTTATATTTATATTTATATTTATATTTATATTTATATTTATATTTATATTTATATTTATATTTATATTTATATTTATATTTATATTTATATTTATATTTATATTTATATTTATATTTATATTTATATTTATATTTATATTTATATTTATATTTATATTTATATTTATATTTATATTTATATTTATATTTATATTTATATTTATATTTATATTTATATTTATATTTATATTTATATTTATATTTATATTTATATTTATATTTATATTTATATTTATATTTATATTTATATTTATATTTATATTTATATTTATATTTATATTTATATTTATATTTATATTTATATTTATATTTATATTTATATTTATATTTATATTTATATTTATATTTATATTTATATTTATATTTATATTTATATTTATATTTATATTTATATTTATATTTATATTTATATTTATATTTATATTTATATTTATATTTATATTTATATTTATATTTATATTTATATTTATATTTATATTTATATTTATATTTATATTTATATTTATATTTATATTTATATTTATATTTATATTTATATTTATATTTATATTTATATTTATATTTATATTTATATTTATATTTATATTTATATTTATATTTATATTTATATTTATATTTATATTTATATTTATATTTATATTTATATTTATATTTATATTTATATTTATATTTATATTTATATTTATATTTATATTTATATTTATATTTATATTTATATTTATATTTATATTTATATTTATATTTATATTTATATTTATATTTATATTTATATTTATATTTATATTTATATTTATATTTATATTTATATTTATATTTATATTTATATTTATATTTATATTTATATTTATATTTATATTTATATTTATATTTATATTTATATTTATATTTATATTTATATTTATATTTATATTTATATTTATATTTATATTTATATTTATATTTATATTTATATTTATATTTATATTTATATTTATATTTATATTTATATTTATATTTATATTTATATTTATATTTATATTTATATTTATATTTATATTTATATTTATATTTATATTTATATTTATATTTATATTTATATTTATATTTATATTTATATTTATATTTATATTTATATTTATATTTATATTTATATTTATATTTATATTTATATTTATATTTATATTTATATTTATATTTATATTTATATTTATATTTATATTTATATTTATATTTATATTTATATTTATATTTATATTTATATTTATATTTATATTTATATTTATATTTATATTTATATTTATATTTATATTTATATTTATATTTATATTTATATTTATATTTATATTTATATTTATATTTATATTTATATTTATATTTATATTTATATTTATATTTATATTTATATTTATATTTATATTTATATTTATATTTATATTTATATTTATATTTATATTTATATTTATATTTATATTTATATTTATATTTATATTTATATTTATATTTATATTTATATTTATATTTATATTTATATTTATATTTATATTTATATTTATATTTATATTTATATTTATATTTATATTTATATTTATATTTATATTTATATTTATATTTATATTTATATTTATATTTATATTTATATTTATATTTATATTTATATTTATATTTATATTTATATTTATATTTATATTTATATTTATATTTATATTTATATTTATATTTATATTTATATTTATATTTATATTTATATTTATATTTATATTTATATTTATATTTATATTTATATTTATATTTATATTTATATTTATATTTATATTTATATTTATATTTATATTTATATTTATATTTATATTTATATTTATATTTATATTTATATTTATATTTATATTTATATTTATATTTATATTTATATTTATATTTATATTTATATTTATATTTATATTTATATTTATATTTATATTTATATTTATATTTATATTTATATTTATATTTATATTTATATTTATATTTATATTTATATTTATATTTATATTTATATTTATATTTATATTTATATTTATATTTATATTTATATTTATATTTATATTTATATTTATATTTATATTTATATTTATATTTATATTTATATTTATATTTATATTTATATTTATATTTATATTTATATTTATATTTATATTTATATTTATATTTATATTTATATTTATATTTATATTTATATTTATATTTATATTTATATTTATATTTATATTTATATTTATATTTATATTTATATTTTATTTATATTTATATTTATATTTATATTTATATTTATATTTATATTTATATTTATATTATATTTATATTTATATTTATATTTATATTTATATTTATATTTATATTTATATTTATATTTATATTTATATTTATATTTATATTTATATTTATATTTATATTTATATTTATATTTATATTTATATTTATATTTATATTTATATTTATATTTATATTTATATTTATATTTATATTTATATTTATATTTATATTTATATTTATATTTATATTTATATTTATATTTATATTTATATTTATATTTATATTTATATTTATATTTTATTTATATTTATATTTATATTTATATTTATATTTATATTTATATTTATATTTATATTTATATTTATATTTATATTTATATTTATATTTATATTTATATTTATATTTATATTTATATTTTATATTTATATTTATATTTATATTTATATTTATATATTTTATATTTATATTTATATTTATATTTATATTTATATTTATATTTATATTTATATTTATATTTATATTTATATTTATATTTATATTTATATTTATATTTATATTTATATTTATATTTATATTTATATTTATATTTATATTTATATTTATATTTATATTTATATTTATATTTATATTTATATTTATATTTATATTTATATTTATATTTATATTATATTTATATTTATATTTATATTTATATTTATATTTATATTTATATTTATATTTATATTTATATTTATATTATATTTATATTTATATTTATATTTATATTTATATTTATATTTATATTTATATTTATATTTATATTTATATTTATATTTATATTTATATTTATATTTATATTTATATTTATATTTATATTTATATTTATATTTATATTTATATTTATTTATATTTATATTTATATTTATATTTATATTTATATTTATATTTATATTTATATTTATATTTATATTTATATTTATATTTATATTTATATTTATATTTATATTTATATTTATATTTATATTTATATTTATATTTATATTTATATTTATATTTATATTTATATTTATATTTATATTTATATTTATATTTATATTTATATTTATATTTATATTTATATTTATATTTATATTTATATTTATATTTATATTTATATTTATATTTATATTTATATTTATATTTATATTTATATTTATATTTATATTTATATTTATATTTATATTTATATTTATATTTATATTTATATTTATATTTATATTTATATTTATATTTATATTTATATTTTATATTTATATTTATATTTATTTATATTTATATTTATATTTATATTTATATTTATATTTATATTTATATTTATATTTATATTTATATTTATATTTATATTTATATTTATATTTATATTTATATTTATATTTATATTTATATTTATATTTATATTTATATTTATATTTATATTTATATTTATATTTATATTTATATTTATATTTATATTTATATTTATATTTATATTTATATTTATATTTATATTTATATTTATATTTATATTTATATTTATATTTATATTTATATTTATATTTATATTTATATTTATATTTATATTTATATTTATATTTATATTTATATTTATATTTATATTTATATTTATATTTATATTTATATTTATATTTATATTTTTATTTATATTTATATTTATATTTATATTTATATTTATATTTATATTTATATTTATATTTATATTTATATTTATATTTATATTTATATTTATATTTATATTTATATTTATATTTATATTTATATTTATATTTATATTTATATTTATATTTATATTTATATTTATATTTATATTTATATTTATATTTATATTTATATTTATATTTATATTTATATTTATATTTATATTTATATTTATATTTATATTTATATTTATATTTATATTTATATTTATATTTATATTTATATTTATATTTATATTAATTAATTTATATTTATATTTATATTTATATTTATATTTATATTTATATAATATTTATATTTATATTTATATTTATATTTATATTTATATTTATATTTATATTTATATTTATATTTATATTTATATTTATATTTATATTTATATTTATATTTATATTTATATTTATATTTATATTTATATTTATATTATATTTATATTTATATTTATATTTATATTTATATTTATATTATATTTATATTTATATTTATATTTATATTTATATTTATATTTATATTTATATTTATATTTATATTTATATTTATTATTTATATTTATATTTATATTTATATTTATATTTATATTTATATTTATATTTATATTTATATTTATATTTATATTTATATTTATATTTATATTTATATTTATATTTATATTTATATTTATATTTATTTTATTTATATTTATATTTATATTTATATTTATATTTATATTTATATTTATATTTATATTTATATTTATATTTATATTATATTTATATTTATATTTATATTTATTATTTTTATTTATATTTATATTTATATTTATATTATATTTATATTTATATTTATATTTATATTTATATTTATATTTATATTTATATTTATATTTATATTATATTTATATTTATATTTATATTTATATTTATATTTATATTTATATTTATATTTATATTTATATTTATATTTATATTTATATTTATTTATTTATATTTATATTTATATTTATATTTATATTTATATTTATATTTATATTTATATTTATATTTATATTTATATTTATATTTATATTTATATTTATATTTATATTTATATTTATATTTATATTTATATTTATATTTATATTTATATTTATATTTATATTTATATTTATATTTATATTTATATTTATATTTATATTTATATTTATATTTATATTTATATTTATATTTTATATTTATATTTATATTTATATTTATATTTATATTTATATTTATATTTATATTTATATTTATATTTATATTTATATTTATATTTATATTTATATTTATATTTATATTTATATTTATATTTATATTTATATTTATATTTATATTTATATTTATATTTATATTTATATTTATATTTATATTTATATTTATATTTATATTTATATTTATATTTATATTTATATTTATATTTATATTTATATTTATATTTATATTTATATTATATTTATATTTATATTTATATTATATTTATATTTATATTTATATTTATATTTATATTTATATTTATATTTATATTTATATTTATATTTATATTTATATTTATATTTATATTTATATTTATATTTATATTTATATTTATATTTATATTTATATTTATATTTATATTTATATTTATATTTATATTTTATTTATATTTATATTTATATTTATATTTATATTTATATTTATATTTATTAATTATATTTATATTTATATTTTATATTTATATTTATATTTATATTTATATTTATATTTATATTTATATTTATATTATATTTATATTTATATTTATATTTATATTTATTATTTATATTTATATTTATATTTATATTTATATTTATTTATATTTATATTTATATTTATATTTATATTTATATTTATATTTATATTTATATTATATATTTATATTTATATTTATATTTATATTTATATTTATATTTATATTTATATTATATTTATTTTATTTATATTTATATTTATATTTATATTTATATTTATATTTATATTTATATTTATATTTATATTTATATTTATATTTATATTTATATTTATATTTATATTTATTTTATATTTATATTATATTTATATTTTATATTTATATTTATATTTATATTTATATTTTATTTATATTTATATTTATATTTATATTTATATTTATATTTATATTTATATTTATATTTATTTTATATTTTATTTATATTTATATTTATATTTATAATTTATATTTATATTTATATTTATATTTATATTTATATTTATATTTATATTTATATTTTATTTATATTTATATTTATATTTATATTTATATTTATATTTATATTTATATTTATATTTATATTTATATTTATATTTATATTTATATTTATATTTATATTTTATTTATATTTATATTTATATTTATATTTATATTTATATTTATATTTATATTTATATTTATATTATATTTATATTTATATTTATATTTATATTTATATTTATATTTATATTTATATTTATATTTATATTTATATTTATATTTATTTATATTTATATTATATTTATATTTATATTTATATTTATATTTATATATAATATTTATATTTATATTTATATTTATATTTATATATTTAATATTTATATTTTATTTATATTTATTTATATTTATATTTATATATATATTTATATTTTATTTATATTTATATATTATATTTATATTTATATTTATATTTATATTTATATTATATTTATATTAATATTTATATTTATTATTTATATTTAATATTTATTTTA
>CAVMKG010000829.1:0-21316 GCA_963682025.1 Cordilura impudica
AAAAATTAAAAATTAAAAATTAAAAATTAAAAATTAAAAATTAAAAATTAAAAATTTAAAATTAAAAATTAAAAATTAAAAATTAAAAATTAAAAAGTAAAAATAAATAATTAAAAATTAAAAATAAAAAATTAAAAATTAAAAATTAAAAATTAAAAATCAAAAATTAAAAATTAAAAATTAAAAATTAAAAATTAAAAATTAAAAATTAAAAATTAAAAATTAAAAATTAAAAATTAAAAATTTAAAATTAAAAATTAAAAATTAAAAATTAAAAATTAAAAAATAAAAATTAAAAATTAAAAATTAAAAATTAAAAATTAAAAATTAAAAATTAAAAATTAAAAATTAAAAATTAAAAATTAAAAATTAAAAATTAAAAAATAAAAATTAAAAATTAAAAATTAAAAATTAAAAATTAAAAATTAAAAATTAAAAATTAAAAATTAAAAATTAAAAATTAAAAATTAAAAATTAAAAATTAAAAATTAAAAATTAAGAATTAAAAATTAAAAATTAAAAATTAAAAATTAAAAATTAAAAATTAAAAATTAAAAATTAAAAATTAAAAATTAAAAATTAAAAATTAAAAATTAAAATTAAAAATTAAAAATTAAAAATTAAAAATTAAAAATTAAAAATTAAAAATTAAAAATTAAAAATTAAAAATTAAAAATTAAAAATTAAAAATTAAAAAATTAAAAATTAAAAATTAAAAGTTAAAAATTAAGATTTAAAATTTAAAAAATTAAAAATTAAAAATTAAAAATTAAAAATTAAAAATTAAAAATTAAAAATTAAAAATTTAAAAATTTAAAACTAAAAATTAAAAATTAAAAATTAAAAATTAAAAATTAAAAATTAAAAATTAAAAATTAAAAATTAAAAATTAAAAATTAAAAGTTAAAAATTAATAATTAAAAAATAAAAAATTAAAAATAAAAAACTAAAAATTAAAAATTAAAAATTAAAAATTAAAATTTAAAAATTAAAAATTAAAAATTAAAAATTAAAAATTAAAAATTAAAAATTAAAAATTAAAAATTAAAAATTAAAAAATTAAAAATTAAAAATTAAAATTTAAAAATTAAAAATTAAAAATTAAAATTAAAAATTAAAAATTAAAAATTAAAAATTAAAAATTAAAAATTAAAAATTAAAAATTAAAAATTAAAAATTAAAAATTAAAAATTAAAAATTAAAAATTAAAAATTAAAAATTAAAAATTAAAATTTAAAAATTAAAAATTAAAAATTAAAAATTAAAAATTAAAAATTAAAAATTAAAAATTAAAAATTAAAAATTAAAAATTAAAAATTAAAAATTAAAAATTAAAAATTAAAAATTAAAAATTAAAAATTAAAAATTAAAAATTAAAAATTAAAAATTAAAAATTAAAAATTAAAAATTAAAAATTAAAAATTAAAAATTAAAAATTAAAAATTAAAAATTAAAAATTAAAAATTAAAAATTAAAAATTAAAAATTAAAAATTAAAAATTAAAAATTAAAAATTAAAAATTAAAAATTAAAAATTAAAAATTAAAAATTAAAAATTAAAAATTAAAAATTAAAAATTAAAAATTAAAAACTAAAAATTAAAAATTAAAAATTACAAATTAAAAATTAAAAATTAAAAATTAAAAATTAAAAATTAAAAATTAAAAATTAAAAATTAAAAATTAAAAATTAAAAATTAAAAATTAGAAATTAAAAATTAAAAATTAAAAATTAAAAATTAAAAATTAAAAATTAAAAATTAAAAATTAAAAATTAAAAATTAAAAATTAAAAATTAAAAATTAAAAATTAAAAATTAAAAATTAAAAATTAAAAATTAAAAATTAATAATTTAAAATTAAAAATTAGAATTAAAAATTAAAAATTAGAAATTAAAAATTAAAAATTAAAAATTAAAAATTATATATTAAAAATTAAAAATTAAAAGTTAAAAATTAAAAATTAAAAATTAAAAATTAAAAATTAAAAATTAAAAATTAAAAATTAAAAATTAAAAATTAAAAATTAAAAATTAAAAATTAAAAATTAAAAATTAAAAATTAAAAATTAAAAATTAAAAATTAAAAATTAAAAATTAAAAATAAAAAATTCAAAAATTAAAAATTAAAAATTAAAAATTAAAAATTAAAAATTAAAAATTAAAAATTAAAAATTAAAAATTAAAAATTAAAAATTAAAAATTATAAATTATAAATTATAAATTATAAATTATAAATTATAAATTATAAATTATAAATTATAAATTATAAATTATAAATTATAAATTATAAATTATAAATTATAAATTATAAATTATAAATTATAAATTATAAATTATAAATTATAAATTATAAATTATAAATTATAAATTAAAAACTAAAAATTAAAAATTAAAAATTAAAAATTAAAATTTAAAAATTAAAAATTAAAAATTAAAAATTAAATATTTAAAATTAAAAATTAAAAACTAAAAATTAAAAATTAAAAATTAAAAATTAAAAATTAAAAATTAAAAATTAAAAATTAAAAATTAAAAATTAAAAATTAAAAATTAAAAATTAAAAATTAAAAACTAAAAATTAAAAATTAAAAATTAAAAATTAAAAATTAAAAATTAAAAATTAAAAATTTAAAATTAAAAATTAAAAATTAAAAATTAAAAATTAAAAATTAAAAATTAAAAATTAAAAATTAAAATTTAAAAATTAAAAATTAAAAATTAAAAATTAAATATTTAAAATTAAAAATTAAAAACTAAAAATTAAAAATTAAAAATTAAAAATTAAAAATTAAAAATTAAAAATTAAAAATTAAAAATTAAAAATTAAAAATTAAAAATTAAAAATTAAAAATTAAAAACTAAAAATTAAAAATTAAAAATTAAAAATTAAAAATTAAAAATTAAAAATTAAAAATTAAAAATTAAAAATTAAAAATTAAAAATTAAAAATTAAAAATTAAAAATTAAAAATTAAAAATTAAAAATTAAAAATTAAAAATTAAAAATTAAAAAATTAAAAATTAAAAATTAAAAAATAAAAATTAAAAATTAAAAATTAAAAATTAAAAATTAAAAATTAAAAATTAAAAATTAAAAATTAAAAATTAAAAATTAAAAATTAAAAATTAAAAATTAAAAATTAAAAATTAAAAATTAAAAATTAAAAATTAAAAATTAAAAATAAAAAATTCAAAAATTAAAAATTAAAAATTAAAAATTAAAAATTAAAAATTAAAAATTAAAAATTAAAAATTAAAAATTAAAAATTAAAAATTAAAAATTATAAATTATAAATTATAAATTATAAATTATAAATTATAAATTATAAATTATAAATTATAAATTATAAATTATAAATTATAAATTATAAATTATAAATTATAAATTATAAATTATAAATTATAAATTATAAATTATAAATTATAAATTATAAATTATAAATTATAAATTAAAAACTAAAAATTAAAAAATTAAAAATTAAAAATTAAAAATTAAAAATTAAAAATTAAAAATTAAAAATTAAAAATTAAAAATTAAAAATTAAAAATTAAAAATTAAAAATTAAAAATTAAAAATTAAAAATTAAAAATTAAAAGTTAAAAATTAAAAATTAAAAATCAAATATAAAAAATTAGAAATTAAAAATTAAAGATTAAAAATTAAAAATTAAAAATTAAAAACTAAAAATTAAAAATTAAAAATTAAAAATTAAAAATTAAAAATTAAAAATTAAAAATTAAAAATTAAAAATTAAAAATTAAAAATTAAAAATTAAAAATTAAAAATTAAAATTAAAAATTAAAAATTAAAAATTAAAAATTAAAAATTAAAAATTAAAAATTAAAAATTAAAAATTAAAAATTAAAAATTAAAAATTAAAAATTAAAAATTAAAAATTAAAAATTAAAAATTAAAAATTAAAAATTAAAAATTAAAAATTAAAAATTAAAAATTAAAAATTAAAAATTAAAAATTAAAAATTAAAAATTAAAAATTAAAAATTAAAAATTAAAAATTAAAAATTAAAAATTAAAAATTAAAAATTAAAAATTAAAAATTAAAAATTAAAAATTAAAAATTAAAAATTAAAAATTAAAAATTAAAAATAAAAAATTCAAAATTAAAAATTAAATATTAAATATTAAATATTAAATATTAAAAATTAAATACTAAAAATTAAAAATTAAAAATTAAAAATTAAAAATTAAAAATTAAAAATTATAAATTATAAATTATAAATTATAAATTATAAATTATAAATTAAAAATTAAAAATTAAAAATTAAAAATTAAAAATTAAAAATTAAAAATTAAAAATTAAAAATTAAAAATTAAAAATTAAAAATTAAAAATTAAAAATTAAAAATTAAAAATTAAAAATTAAAAATTAAAAATTAAAAATTAAAAATTAAAAATTAAAAATTAAAAATTAAAAATTAAAAAATTAAAAATTAAAAATTAAAAATAAAAATTAAAAATTAAAAATTAAAAATTAAAAATTAAAAATTAAAAATTAAAAATTAAAAATTAAAAATTAAAAATTAAAAATTAAAAGTTAAAAATTAAAAATCAAATATTAAAAATTAGAAATTAAAAATTAAAGATTAAAAATTAAAAATTAAAAAGTAAAAAGTTAAAATTAAAAATTAAAAATTTAAAATTTAAAAATTAAAAATTAAAAATTAAAAATTAAAAATTAAAAATTAAAAACTAAAAGTTAAAAATTAAAAATTAAAAATTAAAAATTAAAAATTAAAAATTAAAAATTAAAAATTAAAAATTAAAAATTAAAAATTAAAAATTAAAAATTAAAAATTAAAAATTAAAAATTAAAAATTAAAAATTAAAAATTAAAAATTAAAAATTAAAAAATAAAAATTAAAAATTAAAAATTAAAAATTAAAAATTAAAAATTAAAAAATAAAAATTAAAAATTAAAAATTAAAAATTAAAAATTAAACATTAAAAATTAAAAATTAAAAATTAAAATTTAAAAATTAAATATTAAAAATTAAAAATTAAAAATTAAAAATTTAAAATTAAAAATTAAAAGTTAAAAATTAAAAATTAAAAATTAAAAATTAAAAATTAAAAATTAAAAATTAAAAATTAAAAATTAAAAATTAAAAATTAAAAATTAAAAATTAAAAATTAAAAATTAAAAATTAAAAATTAAAAATTAAAAATTAAAAATTAAAAATTAAAAATCAAAAATTAAAAATTAGAAATTAAAAATTAAAGATGAAAAATTAAAAATTTTAAATAAAAAATTTAAATTAAAAATTAAAAATTAAAATTAAAAATTAAAAATGAAAAATTAAAAATTAAAAATTAAAAATTAAAAATTAAAAATTAAAAATTAAAAATGAAAAATTAAAAACTAAAAATTAAAAATTAAAAATTAAAAATTAAAAATTAAAAATTAAAAATTAAAAATTAAAAATTAAAAACTAAAAATTAAAAATTAGAAATTAAAAATTAAAGATGAAAAATTAAAAATAAAAAATTAAAAATTAAAAATTAAAATTAAAATTAAAAATTAAAAATTAAAAATTAAAAATTAAAAATTAAAAATTAAAAATTAAAAATTAAAAATTAAAAATTAAAAATTAAAAATTAAAAATTAAAAATTAAAAATTAAAAATTAAAAATTAAAAATTAAAAATTAAAAATTAAAATTTAAAAACTAAAAATTAAATATTAAATATTAAAAATTAAATATTAAAAATTAAAAATTAAAAATTAAAAATTAAAAATTAAAAATTAAAAATTAAAAATTAAAAATTAAAAATTAAAAATTAAAAATTAAAAATTATAAATTATAAATTAAAAACTTAAAATTAAAAATTAAGAATTAAAAATTAAAAATTAAAAGTTAAAAATTAAAAATTAAAAATCAAATATTAAAAATTAGAAATTAAAAATTAAAGATTAAAAATTAAAAATTAAAAATTAAAAAGTAAAAAGTTAAAATTAAAAATTAAAAATTAAAATTTAAAAATTAAAAATTAAAAATTAAAAATTAAAAACTAAAAATTAAAAATTAAAAATTAAAAATAAAAAACTAAAAATTAAAAATTAAAAATTAAAAATTAAAAATTAAAAATTAAAAATTAAAAATTAAAAATTAAAAATTAAAAAATAAAAATTAAAAATTAAAAATTAAAAATTAAAAATTAAAAATTAAAATTTAAAAATTAAAAATTAAAAATCAAAAATTAAAAATTAGAAATTAAAAAATAAAGATGAAAAATTAAAAATTAAAAATAAAAAATTAAAATTTAAAATTAAAAATTAAAAATTAAAAATTAAAATTAAAAATTAAAAATTAAAAATTAAAAATTAAAAATTAAAAATTAAAAATTAAAAATTAAAAATTAAAAATTAAAAATTAAAAATTAAAAATTAAAAATTAAAAATTAAAAATTAAAAATTAAAAATTAAAAATTAAAAATTTAAAATTAAAAATTAAAAATTAAAAATTAACAATTAAAAATTAAAAATTAAATTTAAAAATTAAAAATTAAAAATTAAAAATTAAAAATTAAAAATTAAAAATTAAAAATTAAAAATTAAAAATTAAAAAATTAAAAAATAAAAATTAAAAATTAAAAATTAAAAATTAAAAAATAAAAATTAAAAATTAAAAATTAAAAATTGAAAATTAAACATTAAAAATTAAAAATTAAAAATTAAAAATTAAAATTTAAAAATTAAATATTAAAAATTAAAAATTAAAAATTAAAAATTAAAAATTAAAAATTAAAAATTAAAAATTAAAAATTAAAAATTAAAAATTAAAAATTAAAAATTAAAAATTAAAAATTAAAAATTAAAAATTAAAAATTAAAAATTAAAAATTAAAAATTAAAAATTAAAAATTAAAAATTAAAAATTAAAAATTAAAAATTAAAAATTAAAAATTAAAAATTAAAAATTAAAAATTAAAAATTAAAAATTAAAAAATAAAAATTAAAAATTAAAAATTGAAAATAAACATTAAAAATTAAAAATTAAAAATTAAAAATTAAAATTTAAAAATTAAATATTAAAAATTAAAAATTAAAAATTAAAAATTAAAAATTAAAAATTAAAAATTAAAAATTAAAAATTAAAAATTAAAAATTAAAAATTAAAAATTAAAAATTAAAAATTAAAAATTAAAAATTAAAAATTAAAAATTAAAAATTAAAAATTAAAAATTAAAAATTAAAAATCAAAAATTAAAAATTAGAAATTAAAAATTAAAGATGAAAAATTAAAAATTAAAAATAAAAAATTTAAATTAAAAATTAAAAATTAAAATTAAAAATTAAAAATGAAAAATTAAAAATTAAAAATTAAAAATTAAAAATTAAAAATTAAAAACTAAAAATTAAAAATTAAAAATTAAAAATTAAAAATTAAAAATTAAAAATTAAAAATTAAAAATTAAAAATTAAAAATTAAAAATTAAAAATTAAAAACTAAAAATTAAAAATTAGAAATTAAAAATTAAAGATGAAAAATTAAAAATTTAAAATAAAAAATTAAAAATTAAAATTAAAATTAAAAATTAAAAATTAAAAATTAAAAATTAAAAATTAAAAATTAAAAATTAAAAATTAAAAATTAAAAATTAAAAATTAAAAATTAAAAATTAAAAATTAAAAATTAAAAATTAAAAATTAAAAATTAAAAATTAAAAATTAAAAATTAAAAATTAAAAATTAAAAATTAAAAATTAAAAATTAAAAATTAAAAATTAAAAATTAAAAATTAAAAATTAAAAATTAAAAATTAAAAATTATAAATTAAAAATCAAAAATTAAAAATTAGAAATTAAAAATTAAAGATAAAAAATTAAAAATTAAAAATAAAAAATTTAAATTAAAAATTAAAAATTAAAATTAAAAATTAAAAATTAAAAATGAAAAATTAAAAATTAAAAATTAAAAATTAAAAATTAAAAATTAAAAATTAAAAATTAAAAACTAAAAATTAAAAATTAAAAATTAAAATTTAAAAATAAAAAATTAAAAATTAAAAATTAAAATTAAAATTAAAATTAAAAATTAAAAATTAAAAATTAAAAATTAAAAATTAAAAATTAAAAATTAAAAATTAAAAATTAAAAATTAAAAATTAAAAATTAAAAATTAAAAATTAAAAATTAAAAATTAAAAATTAAAAATTAAAAATTAAAAATTAAAAACTAAAAATTAAATATTAAATATTAAAAATTAAATATTAAAAATTAAAAATTAAAAATTAAAAATTAAAAATTAAAAATTATAAATTATAAATTATAAATTAAAAACTAAAAATTAAAAATTAAGAATTAAAAATTAAAAATTAAAAATTAAAAATTATAAATTATAAATTATAAATTATAAATTAAAAACTAAAAATTAAAAATTAAGAATTAAAAATTAAAAATTGAAAGTTAAAAATTAAAAATTAAAAATCAAATATTAAAAATTAGAAATTAAAAATTAAAGATTAAAAATTAAAAATTAAAAATTAAAAAGTAAAAAGTTAAAATTAAAAATTAAAAATTAAAATTTAAAAATTAAAAATTAAAAATTAAAAATTAAAAACTAAAAATTAAAAATTAAAAATTAAAAATTAAAAATAAAAAACTAAAAATTAAAAATTAAAAATTAAAAATTAAAAATTAAAAATTAAATATTAAAAATTAAAAATTAAAAATTAAAAATTAAAAATTAAAAATTAAAAATTAAAAATTAAAAATTAAAAATTAAAAATTAAAAATTAAAAATTAAAAATTAAAAATTAAAAATTAAAAATTAAAAATTAAAAATTAAAAATTAAAAATTAAAAATTAAAAATTAAAAATTAAAAATTAAAAATTAAAAATTAAAATTTAAAAATTAAAAATTAAAAATCAAAAATTAAAAATTAGAAATTAAAAATTAAAGATGAAAAATTAAAAATTAAAAATAAAAAATTAAAATTTAAAATTAAAAATTAAAAATTAAAATTAAAAATTAAAAATTAAAAATTAAAAATTAAAAATTAAAAATTAAAAATTAAAAATTAAAAATTAAAAATTAAAAATTAAAAATTAAAAATTAAAAATTAAAAATTAAAAACTAAAAATTAAAAACTCAAAATTAAAAATTAAAAATTAAAAATTAAAAATTAAAAATTAAAAATTAAAAATTAAAAATTAAAAATTAAAAATTAAAAATTAAAAATTAAAAATTAAAAATTAAAAATTAAAAATTAAAAATTAAAAATTAAAAATTAAAAATTAGAAATTAAAAATTAAAAGTTAAAAATTAAAAATTAAAAATCAAATATTAAAAATTAGAAATTAAAAATTAAAGATTAAAAATTAAAAATTAAAAATAAAAATTAAAAATTAAAAATTAAAAATTAAAAATTAAAAATTAAAAACTAAAAATTAAAAATTAAAAATTTAAAAATAAAAATTAAAAATTAAAAAGTATAAGTAAAAATAAAAATTAAAAATTAAAAATTAAAAATTGAAAATTAAAAATTGAAAATTAAAAATTAAAAATTAAAAATTAAAAATTAAAAATTAAAAATTAAAAATTAAAAATTAAAAATTAAAAATTAAAAATTAAAAATTAAAAATTAAAAATTAAAAATTAAAAATTAAAAATTAAAAATTAAAAATTAAAAATTTAAAATTAAAAATTAAAAATTAAAAATTAAAAATTAAAAATTAATAATTAAAAATTAAAAATTAAAAATTAAAAATTAAAAAATTAAAAATTAAAATTAAATTAAAAATTAAAAATTAAAAATTAAAAATTAAAAATTAAAAATAAAAATTAAAAATTAACAATTAAAAATTAAAAATTAAATTTAAAAATTAAAAATTAAAAATTAAAAATTAAAAATTAAAAATTAAAAATTAAAAATTAAAAATTAAAAATTAGAAATTAAAAATTAAAAGTTAAAAATTAAAAATTAAAAATCAAATATTAAAAATTAGAAATTAAAAATTAAAGATTAAAAATTAAAAATTAAAAATAAAAATTAAAAATTAAAAATTAAAAATTAAAAATTAAAAATTAAAAATTAAAAATTAAAAACTAAAAATTAAAAATTAAAAATTTAAAAATAAAAATTAAAAATTAAAAAGTATAAGTAAAAATAAAAATTAAAAATTAAAAATTAAAAATTGAAAATTAAAAATTGAAAATTAAAAATTAAAAATTAAAAATTAAAAATTAAAAATTAAAAATTAAAAATTAAAAAATTAAAAATTAAAAATTAAAAATTAAAAATTAAAAATTAAAAATAAAAATTAAAAATTAAAAATTAAAAATTAAAAATTAAAAATTAAAAATTTAAAATTAAAAATTAAAAATTAAAAATTAAAAATTAATAATTAAAAATTAAAAATTAAAAATTAAAAATTAAAAATTAAAAATTAAAAATTAAAAATTTAAAATTAAAAATTAAAAATTAAAAATTAAAAATTAAAAATTAAAAATTAAAAATTAAAAATTAAAAATTAAAAATTAAAAATTAAAAATTAAAAATTAAAAATTAAAAATTAAAACTTAAAAATTAAAAATTAAAAATTAAAAATTAAAAATTAAAATTAAATTAAAAATTAAAAATTAAAAATTAAAAATTAAAAATTTAAAAATTAAAAATTAAAAATTAAAAATTAAAAATTAAAAATTAAAAATTAAAAATTAAAAATTAAAAATTAAAAATTAAAAATTAAAAATTAAAAATTAAAAATTAAAAATTAAAAATTAAAATTAAAAATCAAAAATTAAAAATTAGAAATTAAAAATTAAAGATGAAAAATTAAAAATTAAAAATAAAAAATTTAAATTAAAAATTAAAAATTAAAATTAAAAATTAAAAATGAAAAATTAAAAATTAAAAATTAAAAATTAAAAATTAAAAATTAAAAATTAAAAATTAAAAACTAAAAATTAAAAATTAAAAATTAAAAATTAAAAATTAAAAATTAAAAATTAAAAATTAAAAATTAAAAATTAAAAATTAAAAATTAAAAATTAAAAATTAAAAATTAAAAATTAAAAACTAAAAATTGAAAATTAGAAATTAAAAATTAAAGATGAAAAATTAAAAATTAAAAATAAAAAATTAAAAATTAAAAATTAAAATTAAAATTAAAAATTAAAAATTAAAAATTAAAAATTAAAAATTAAAAATTAAAAATTAAAAATTAAAAATTAAAAATTAAAAATTAAAAATTAAAAATTAAAAATTAAAAATTAAAAATTAAAAATTAAAAATTAAAAATTAAAAATTAAAAATTAAAAATTAAAAATTAAAAATTAAAAATTAAAAATTAAAAATTAAAAATTAAAAATTAAAAATTAAAAATTAAAAATTAAAAATTAAAAATTAAAAATTAAAAATTAAAAATTAAAAATTAAAAATTAAAAATTAAAAATTGAAAATTAAAAATTAAAAATTAAAAACTAAAAATTAAAAATTAGAAATTAAAAATTAAAGATGAAAAATTAAAAATTAAAAATAAAAAATTAAAAATTAAAAATTAAAATTAAAAATTAAAAATTAAAAATTAAAAATTAAAAATTAAAAATTAAAAATTAAAAATTAAAAATTAAAAATTAAAAATTAAAAATTAAAAATTAAAAATTAAAAATTAAAAATTAAAAATTAAAAATTAAAAATTAAAAATTAAAAATTAAAAACTAAAAATTAAAAATTAAAAATTATAAAATTATAAATTATAAATTAAAAACTAAAAATTAAAAATTAAGAATTAAAAATTAAAAATTAAAAATTAAAAATTAAATATTAAATATTAAAAATTAAATATTAAAAATTAAAAATTAAAAATTAAAAATTATAAATTATAAATTATAAATTAAAAACTAAAAATTAAAAATTAAGAATTAAAAATTAAAAATTAAAAATTAAAAATTATAAATTATAAATTATAAATTAAAAACTAAAAATTAAAAATTAAGAATTAAAAATTAAAAATTAAAAATTAAAAATTAAAAGTTAAAAATTAAAAATTAAAAATCAAATATTAAAAATTAGAAATTAAAAATTAAATATTAAAAATTAAAAATTAAAAATTAAAAAGTAAAAAGTAAAAAGTTAAAATTAAAAATTAAAAATTAAAATTTAAAAATTAAAAATTAAAAACTAAAAATTAAAAATTAAAAATTAAAAATAAAAAACTAAAAATTAAAAATTAAAAATTAAAAATTAAAAATTAAAAATTAAAAATTAAAAATTAAAAATTAAAAATTAAAAATTAAAAATTAAAAATTAAAAATTAAAAATTAAAAATTAAAAATTAAAAATTAAAAATTAAAATTTAAAAATTAAAAATTAAAAATCAAAAATTAAAAATTAGAAATTAAAAATTAAAGATGAAAAATTAAAAATTAAAAATAAAAAATTAAAATTTAAAATTAAAAATTAAAAATTAAAATTAAAAATTAAAAATTAAAAATTAAAAATTAAAAATTAAAAATTAAAAATTAAAAATTAAAAATTAAAAATTAAAAATTAAAAATTAAAAATTAAAAATTAAAAATTAAAATCTCAAAATTAAAAATTAAAAATTAAAAATTAAAAATTAAAAATTAAAAATTAAAAATTAAAAATTAAAAATTAAAAATTAAAAATTAAAAATTAAAAATTAAAAATTAAAAATTAAAAATTAAAAATTAAAAATTAAAAATTAAAAATTAAAAATTAAAAATTAACAATTAAAAATTAAAAATTAAATTTAAAAATTAAAAATTAAAAATTAAAAATTAAAAATTAAAAATTAAAAATTAAAAATTAAAAATTAAAAATTAAAAATTAAAAATTAAAAATTTAAAATTTAAAATTAAAAATTAAAAGTTAAAAATTAAAAATTAAAAATCAAATATTAAAAATTAGAAATTAAAAATTAAAGATTAAAAATTAAAAATTAAAAATAAAAATTAAAAATTAAAAATTAAAAATTAAAAATTAAAAATTAAAAATTAAAAATTAAAAATTAAAAATTAAAAATTAAAAATTAAAAATTAAAAATTAAAAATTAAAAATTAAAAATTAGAAACTAAAAATTAAAAATTAAAAATTTAAAAATAAAAATTAAAAATTAAAAAGTATAAGTAAAAATAAAAATTAAAAATTAAAAATTAAAAATTGAAAATTAAAAATTGAAAATTAAAAATTAAAAATTAAATATTAAAAATTAAAAATTAAAAATTAAAAATTAAAAATTAAAAATTAAAAATTAAAAATTAAAAATTAAAAATTAATTTAAAATTAAAAATTAATAATTAAAAATTAAAAATTAAAAATTAAAAATTAAAAATTAAAAATTTAAAATTAAAAATTAAAAATTAAAAATTAAAAATTAAAAATTAAAAATTAAAAATTAAAAATTAAAAATTAAAAATTAAAAATTAAAAATTAAAAATTAAAAATTAAAAATTAAAAATTAAAAATTAAAAATTAAAAATTAAAAATTAAAAATTAAAATTAAATTAAAAATTAAAAATTAAAAAGTCAAAAATTAAAAATTAAAAATTAAAAATTAAAATTTAAAAATTAAAAATTAAAAATTAAAAATTAAAAACTAAAAATTAAAAATTAAAAATTAAAAATTAAAAATAAAAAACTAAAAATTAAAAATTAAAAATTAAAAATTAAAAATTAAAAATTAAAAATTAAAAATTAAAAATTAAAAATTAAAAATTAAAAATTAAAAATTAAAAATTAAAAATTAAAAATTAAAAATTAAAAATTAAAAATTAAAAATTAAAAATTAAAAATTAAAAATTAAAATTTAAAAATTAAAAATTAAAAATCAAAAATTAAAAATTAGAAATTAAAAATTAAAGATGAAAAATTAAAAATTAAAAATAAAAAATTAAAATTTAAAATTAAAAATTAAAAATTAAAATTAAAAATTAAAAATTAAAAATTAAAAATTAAAAATTAAAAATTAAAAATTAAAAATTAAAAATTAAAAATTAAAAATTAAAAATTAAAAATTAAAAATTAAAAATTAAAAATTAAAAATTAAAAATTAAAAATTAAAAATTAAAAATTAAAAATTAAAAATTAAAAATTAAAAATTAAAAATTAAAAATTAAAAATTAAAAATTAAAAATTAAAAATTAAAAATTAAAAATTAAAAATTAAAAATTAAAAACTCAAAATTAAAAATTAAAAATTAAAAATTAAAAATAAAAAATTAAAAATTAAAAATTAAAAATTAAAAATTAAAAATTAAAAATTAAATTAAAAATTAAAAATTAAAAATTAAAAATTAAAAATTAAAAATTAAAAATTAAAAATTAAAAATTAAAAATTAAAAATTAAAAATTAAAAATTAAAAATTAAAAATTAAAAATTAAAAATTAAAAATTAAAAATTAAAAATTAAAAATTAAAAATTAAAAATTAAAAATTAAAAATTAAAAATTAAAAATTAAAAATTAAAAATTAAAAATTAAAAATTAAAAATTAAAAATTAAAAATTAAAAATTAAAAATTAAAAATTAAAAATTAAAAATTAAAAATTAAAAATTAAAAATTAAAAATTAAAAATTAAAAATTAAAAATTAAAAATTAAAAATTAAAAATTAAAAATTAAAAATTAAAAATTAAAAATTAAATGTTAAAAATTAAGATTTAAAATTTAAAAATTAAAAACTAAAAATTAAAAATTAAAAATTAAAAATTAAAAATTAAGAATTAAAAATTAAAAATTAAAAATTAAAAATTAAAAATTAAAAATTAAAAATTAAAAATTAAAAATTAAAAATTAAAAATTAAAAATTAAAAATTAAAAATTAAAAATTAAAAATTAAAAATTAAAAATTAAAAATTAAAAATTAAAAATTAAAAATTAAAATTTAAAAATTAAAAATTAAAAATTAAAAATTAAAAATTAAAAACTAAAAATTAAAAATTAAAAATTAAAAATTAAAAATTAAAAATAAAAAACTAAAAATTAAAAATTAAAAATTAAAAATTAAAAATTAAAAATTAAAAATTAAAAATTAAAAATTAAAAATTAAAAATTAAAAATTAAAAATTAAAAATTAAAATTTAAAAATTAAAAATTAAAAATCGAAAATTAAAAATTAGAAATTAAAAATTAAAGATGAAAAATTAAAAATTAAAAATAAAAAATTAAAATTTAAAATTAAAAATTAAAAATTAAAATTAAAAATTAAAAATTAAAAATTAAAAATTAAAAATTAAAAATTAAAAATTAAAAATTAAAAATTAAAAATTAAAAATTAAAAATTAAAAATTAAAAATTAAAAATTAAAAATTAAAAATTAAAAATTAAAAATTAAAAATTAAAAATTAAAAATTAAAAATTAAAAACTCAAAATTAAAAATTAAAAATTAAAAATTAAAAATTAAAAATTAAAAATTAAAAATTAAAAATTAAAAATTAAAAATTAAAAATTAAAAATTAAAAATTAAAAATTAAAAATTAAAAATTAAAAATTAAAAATTAAAAATTAAAAATTAAAAATTAAAAATTAACAATTAAAAATTAAAAATTAAATTTAAAAATTAAAAATTAAAAATTAAAAATTAAAAATTAAAAATTAAAAATTAAAATTAAAAGTTAAAAATTAAAAATTAAAAATCAAATATTAAAAATTAGAAATTAAAAATTAAAGATTAAAAATTAAAAATTAAAAATAAAAATTAAAAATTAAAAATTAAAAATTAAAAATTAAAAATTAAAAATTAAAAATTAAAAATTAAAAATTAAAAATTAAAAATTAAAAATTAAAAATTAAAAATTAAAAATTAAAAATTAAAAATTAAAAATTAAAAATTAAAAACTAAAAATTAAAAATTAAAAATTTAAAAATAAAAATTAAAAATTAAAAAGTATAAGTAAAAATAAAAATTAAAAATTAAAAATTAAAAATTAAAAATTGAAAATTAAAAATTGAAAATTAAAAATTAAAAATTAAAAATTAAAAATTAAAAATTAAAAATTAAAAATTAAAAATTAAAAATTAAAAATTAAAAATTAAAAATTAAAAATTAAAAATTAAAAATTAAAAATTAAAAATTTAAAATTAAAAATTAAAAATTAAAAATTAAAAATTAAAAATTAAAAATTAAAAATTAAAAATTAAAAATAAAAAATAAAAAATTAAAAATTAAAAATCAAAAATCAAAAATCAAAAATTAAAAATTAAAAATTAAAATTTAAAAATTAAAAATTAAAAATTCATTAATTAAAAATTAATAATTAAAAATTCAAAATAAAAATTAAAAATTAAAAATAATATATAAAAAATTAAAAATTAAAAATTAAAAATTAAAAATTAAAAGTTAAAAATTAAAAATCAAAAATCAAAAATTAAGAATTAAAAATTAAAAATTAAGAATTAAAAATTAAAAATTAAAAATTAAAAATTAAAAATTAAAAATTAAAAATTAAAAATTAAAAATTAAAAATTAAAAATTAAAAATTAAAAATTAAAAATTAAAAATTAAAAATTAAAAATTAAAAATTAAAAATTAAAAATTAAAAATTAAAAATTAAAAATTAAAAATTAAAAATTAAAAATTAAAAATTAAAAATTAAAAATTAAAAATTAAAAATTAAAAATTAAAAATGAAAAATGAAAAATTAAAAATTAAAATTAAAAATTAAAAATTAAAAATTAAAAATTAAAAATTCAAAATTCAAAATTCAAAATTAAAAATTAAAAATTTAAAATTTAAAATATAAAATTAAAAATTAAAAATTAAAAATTAAAAATTAAAAATTAAAAATTAAAAATTAAAAATTAAAAATTAAAAATTAAAAATTAAAAATTAAAAATTAAAAATTAAAAATTAAAAATTAAAAATTAAAAATTAAAAATTAAAAATTAAAAATTAAAAATTAAAAATTAAAAATTAAAAATTAAAAATTAAAAATTAAAAATTAAAAATTAAAAATTAAAAATTAAAAATTAAAAATTAAATGTTAAAAATTAAGATTTAAAATTTAAAAATTAAAAACTAAAAATTAAAAATTAAAAATTAAAAATTAAAAATTAAGAATTAAAAATTAAAAATTAAAAATTAAAAATTAAAAATTAAAAATTAAAAATTAAAAATTAAAAATTAAAAATTAAAAATTAAAAATTAAAAATTAAAAATTAAAAATTAAAAATTAAAAATTAAAAATTAAAAATTAAAAATTAAAAATTAAAAATTAAAAATGAAAAATGAAAAATTAAAAATTAAAAATTAAAAATTAAAAATTAAAAATTAAAAATTAAAAATTAAAAATTAAAAATTAAAAATTAAAAATTAAAAATTAAAAATTAAAAATTAAAAATTAAAAATTAAAAATTAAAAATTAAAAATTAAAAATTAAAAATTAAAAATTAAAAATTAAAAATTAAAAATTAAAAATTAAAAATTAAAAATTAAAAATTAAAAATTAAAAATTAAATATTAAAAATTAAAAATTAAAAATTAAAAATTAAAAATTAAAATTTAAAAATTAAAAATTAAAAATTAAAAATTAAAAATTAAAAATTAAAAATTAAAAATTAAAAATTAAAAATTAAAAATTAAAAATTAAAAATTAAAAATTAAAAATTAAAAATTAAAAATTAAAAATTAAAAATTAAAAATTAAAAATTAAAAATTAAAAATTAAAAATTAAAAATTAAAAATTAAAAATTAATAATTAAAAATTAAAAATTAAAAATTAAAAATTAAAAATTTAAAATGAAAAATGAAAAATTAAAAATTTAAATTTAAAAATTAAAAATTAAAAATTAATTAGTTAAAAATTAATAATTAGAAATTCAAAATAAAAATTAAAAATAATAAATAAAAAATTAAAAATTAAAAATTAAAAATTAAAAATAAAAAATAAAAAATTAAAAATTAAAAATTAAAAATTAAAAATTAAAAATTAAAAATTAAAAATTAAAAATTAAAAATTAAAAATTAAAAATTAAAAATTAAAAATTAAAAACTAAAAATTAAAAATTAGAAATTAAAAATTAAAAACTAAAAAATAAAAATTAAAAATTAAAAGTTAAAAATTAAAAATCAAAAATCAAAAATTAAAAATTAAAAATTAAAAATTAAAAATTAAGAATTAAAAATTAAAAATTAAAAATGAAAAATTAAAATTAAAAATTAAAAATTAAAAATTAAAAATTAAAAATTAAAAATTAAAAATTAAAAATTAAAAATTAAAAATTAAAAATTAAAAATTAAAAATTAAAAATTAAAAATTAAAAATTAAAAATTAAAAATTAAAAATTAAAAATTGAAAATTAAAAACTAAAAATTAAAAATTAAAAATTAAAAATTATAAATTAAAAATTAAAAATTAAAAATTAAAAATTAAAAATTAAAAATTAAAAATTAAAAATTAAAAATTAAAAATTAAAAATTAAAAATTAAAAATTAAAAATTAAAAATTAAAAATTAAAAATTAAAAATTAAAAATTTAAAATTTAAAATATAAAATTAAAAATTAAAAATTAAAAATTCAAAATTAAAAATTAAAAATTAAAAATTAAAAATTAAAAATTAAAAATTAAAAATTAAAAATTAAAAATTAAAAATTAAAAATTAAAAATTCAAAATTAAAAATTAAAAATTAAAAATTAAAAGCTAAAATTTAAATTTAAAATTTAAAATTTAAAATTTAAAATTTAAAAATTAAAAATTAAAAATTAAAAATTAAAAGTTAAAAATTTAAAATTAAAAATTAAAAATTAAAAATTAAAAATGAAAAATAAAAAATTAAAAATTAAAAATTAAAAATTAAAAGTTAAAAATTAAAAATTAAAAATCAAATATTAAAAATTAGAAATTAAAAATTAAAGATTAAAAATTAAAAATTAAAAGTTAAAAATTAAAAATCAAAAATCCAAAAATTAAGAATTAAAAATTAAAAATTAAAAATTAAAAATTAAGAATTAAAAATTAAAAATTAAAAATTAAAAATTAAAAATTAAAAATTAAAAATGAAAAATGAAAAATGAAAAATTAAAAATTAAAAATTAAAAATTAAAAATTAAAAATTAAAAATTAAAAATTAAAAATTCAAAATTCAAAATTAAAAATTAAAAATTAAAAATTTAAAATTAAAAATTAAAAATTAAAAATTAAAAATTAAAAATTAAAAATTAAAAATTAAAAATTAAAAATTAAAAATTAAAAATTAAAAATTAAAAATTAAAAATTAAAAATTAAAAATTAAAAATTAAAAATTAAAAATTAAAAATTAAAAATTAAAAATTAAAAATTAAAAATTAAAAATTAAAAATTAAAAATTAAAAATTAAAAATTAAAAATTAAAAATTAAAAATTAAAAATTAAAAATTAAAAATTAAAAATTAAAAATTAAAAATTAAAAATTAAAAATTAAAAATTAAAAATTAAAAATTAAAAATTAAAAATTAAAAATTAAAAATTAAAAATTAAAAATTAAAAATTAAAAATTAAAAATTAAATGTTAAAAATTAAGATTTAAAATTTAAAAATTAAAAACTAAAAATTAAAAATTAAAAATTAAAAATTAAGAATTAAAAATTAAAAATTAAAAATTAAAAATTAAAAATTAAAAATTAAAAATTAAAAATTAAAAATTAAAAATTAAAAATTAAAAATTAAAAATTAAAAATTAAAAATTAAAAATTAAAAATTAAAAATTAAAAATTAAAAATTAAAAATTAAAAATTAAAGATTAAAAATTAAAAATTAAAAATTAAAAATTAAAAATTAAAAATTAAAAATTAAAAATTAAAAATTAAAAATTAAAAATTAAAAATTAAAAATTAAAAATTAAAAATTAAAAATTAAAAATTAAAAATTAAAAATTAAAAATTAAAAATTAAAAATTAAAAATTAAAAATTAAAAATTAAAAATTAAAAATTAAAAATTAAAAATTAAAAATTAAAAATTAAAAATTAAAAATTAAAAATTAAAAATTAAAAATTAAAAATTAAAGATTAAAATTAAAAATTAAAAATTTAAAAATAAAAATTAAAAATTAAAAAGTATAAGTAAAAATAAAAATTAAAAATTAAAAATTAAAAATTGAAAATTAAAAATTGAAAATTAAAAATTAAAAATTAAAAATTAAAAATTAAAAATTAAAAATTAAAAATTAAAAATTAAAAATTAAAAATTAAAAATTAAAAATTAAAAATTAAAAATTAAAAATTAAAAATTAAAAATTAAAAATTAAAAATTAAAAATTAAAAATTAAAAATTAAAAATTAAAAATTAAAAATTAAAAATTAAAAATTAAAAATTAAAAATTAAAAATTAAAAATTAAAAATTAAAAATTAAAAATTAAAAATTAAAAATTAAAAATTAAAAATTAAAAATTAAAAATTAAAAATTTAAAATTAAAAATTAAAAATTAATAATTAAAAATTAATAATTAAAAATTAAAATTAAAAATTAAAAATTAAAAATTAAAAATTAAAAATTAAAAATTAAAAATTAAAAATTAAAAATTAAAAATTAAAAATTAAAAATAAAAATTAAAAATTAAAAATTAAAAATTAAAAATTAAAAATCAAAAATCAAAAATCAAAAATTAAAAATTAAAAATGAAAAATTAAAAATTAAAATTTAAAAATTAAAAATTAAAAATTCATTAATTAAAAATTAATAATTAAAAATTCAAAATAAAAATTAAAAATTAAAAATAATACATAAAAAATTAAAAATTAAAAATTAAAAATTAAAAATTAAAAATTAAAAATTAAAAATTAAAAATTAAAAATTAAAAATTAAAAATTAAAAATTAAAAATTAAAAATTAAAAATCAAAAATTAAAAATTAAAAATTAAAAATTAAAAATTAAAAATTAAAAATTAAAAATTAAAAATTAAAAATTAAAAATTAAAAATTAAAAATTAAAAATTAAAAATTAAAAATTAAAAATTAAAAATTAAAAATTAAAAATTAAAAATTAAAAATTAAAAATTAAAAATTAAAAATTAAAAATTAAAAATTAAAAATTAAAAATTAAAAATTAAAAATTAAAAATTAAAAATTAAAAATTAAAAATTAAAAATTAAAAATTAAAAATTAAAAATTAAAAATTAAAAATTAAAAATTAAAAATTAAAAATTAAAAATTAAAAATTAAAAATTAAAAATTAAAAATTAAAAATTAAAAATTAAAAATTAAAAATTAAAAATTAAAAATTAAAAATTAAAAATTAAAAATTAAAAATTAAAAATTAAAAATTAAAAATTAAAAATTAAAAATTAAAAATTAAAAATTAAAAATTAAAAATTAAAAATTAAAAATTAAAAATTAAAAATTAAAAATTAAAAATTAAA